>WHYT01015629.1:273336-349773 GCA_009806455.1 Tetrax tetrax | reverse complement strand
TGGGGGGGGGGGGTGGGGGGTGTTCTGATTTGATTTCACATCTTAGTTTTCTCAGGAGTGGGCTATAAAAAAAAAAGCTTTCACAGCACCTTCTCTTTATTGAAACAGTTCTTGGTTTACATCTTTAAAAATAACTTCTGTCCAATCATACAGAAAGATGCTGTAGCCAAACAATGATGAATGAAGAAATATGTTGACCAAAGGTATATCTCAGACCAGACTTATTTGATGACTTCAAGAGGGCCAAAATTTCTGCCTAAAACAGCTTGCTATTGTTTTCAATTGTTGCTGAATTAAGCCTTATATTTTAGAACATAAAATAACATACTCTAGTCTTGTATACTTGAATACAATTGTAAGCCTTGAGAGCTAGTAATGGAGGTGAAGAAATATTTTCTCAGTTCTTTGTACAAGCTGTATGGGATGAAAGACATACAGAGCAATACAAAAGAAAAGTGGGTTTTGTGAAAAGATTAGGGATGGTTCTCTCAGATAGTCTTTTGTCCCTCTCTAAAGCCTTCCTATGAATTTGCTTATTTATGGTTACTACAGGTGTAAAGCAGAAGCAGTTTTTGAAGGAGGACCTAGAACACAGGAGGCATCCCTAAATGAAGTACACTAATTACTGTGTCTAAAGGGACATCCTTCCTTTCGATCTTTTCTCCCTGATCTAAAGTCCAGCAAAATTACTTCAGCTAAAGGCTCACAGGGGCAACACCTCAGGTGATTGCATTATCATTTTTGTCACAGAAGCTGTAGACTCATTTGATAGCTCAGTGGCAACAGTATACCTTTCTAGGAACATCATGAACATTAGTGGATTTGATAGCATCAATCTCCATTGACATCCTTTGGTGAAATACATGTAAAAACTCTTTTCAAGCCTTGTCTCATCAGGTAAAACACAAAACTTCTTGCTTTTGTTTAGCCACCTGTAGAAGAGTTACGATACTGCTTCCCCATGGCACAGCAAAGATGTAGAAGATTTTGAGCCTCCCACTGGACGATATTCTAATGAACAAAAGCCTCTTCCCACCCTCCCTACTTGTTGTGGCACTTTCAGAGGAAAACAAGCTGCAATAAAGGAACTGGCTCACATCCAGCATCACAGCTTCGCACAGTAAATAACAATCAACACTTTGGCTGCTTCCACCCTGCAGCGGGCAAGATGCCAGCAATGCTTTTAATCAGTGCTGCTCTATGTTTAGCAATGCCCACTAACTAGTACAATTTTTAGTTTCCTATTATTAGCACTGGCAGTAAAACAACAGTAAACAACGTGACTAAAGATTTGAACTCAAAACCTCCACCCAAAGCCTAACACACCAAACTTTATGGATGAATCCCTGGTAAGAGATGCTTACTCTTTCTGCTCTTGCTTGTCACTACAGGAGGGCATTTTACAATCCTGACTTCACAAATAGGTGGGAGCTACAATTAAATTAGATGTAGCAGAACCCATGCTTCAGATACTGAGCCGTGCAGTTTGCTGTAAACACTTTGGCAAAGACACAGTACTCAGGCTCTTGGGAGAAGCTGTATTTAGGCAAGCACTGCTTCTGTGACTTGCCTTTCACACATTCCCATGTGAGTGCTTTTGATCACATCCCTTCAAATTGACTGAAACCTTAGGTGAGAGCAGGAGAATACCTCCTTGCTGGCAAGTGCTGGTCACTCAGGTGTGTTCCCTCAGACCAACTCAAGTGATTCACTTGAGCAGAATGAAGGACATCACCAGTCCCTGACAGTAATATTTGTGTATAAGTCAATTGCCTGCTTTAAAACCATGGGGGTATTTATCTTGTTTTTCTTACATAATGGAGTTAGAAATTAGAAGCGCAGTTTGTCCTTTGGTTTTGCCTAGAAGCTCCTTGTACCCATAAAAAATAGAAGATTCACTGAGGAGGAAACTGTACTAATAACCTCCTGCTAAAGATTAGTTGACTGGCACCATTGTGATTACTAACATTTCATAGCCATATCTGAAAATGAGAAAGCCTGAATGTAACACAAGGTGTACATGATACAACCTCAGTGTGTCAGGGGTGAAAAAAAACCCTATAATCTGTTTAAAATGCTAATCTGATTTTTGTGTGTGTGTGTGTTTGTCTGTCAACTGGATGTTGATAGAAAGTACTGACACCAAATCAAATATTCATTTTAATCATGAAGTAAGAACACTGTGAGTTTTGCATTCCTGGGACGCCTGTCTGCGTGAAAGACACTCCGTCTGAAAATGTGTCCTAACTCATGTTATTTCAGCATTTTTCAGAGTGGTAGTTCTTTGTTTCTTTCAAAGATGTGCAATGGTAAAGGCAGACAGATCAATATTTGGTTAGTGCTAACTATGATGAAAAGTACTGAGGAATTCCAGCCCCTACAGAATCCTGTCAGCTTGCAGAAATGCTGAATAGCATGAAAGTCAATAGGGAGCAGGTTAGAAACTGGAAATCAAACATTGTACTCATTATTTATATTTTATATAGTAATACATTTATCCTTTAAGAAAGGGTTTTGCTTTCTCCACTACTAACAACACTTTCTCTCAGAAGGGCCTGAGCATTGCAAGCATAAGAACAAAAGTGCTTATATGCATAAATGTTTATAAAACGAATCCTGAAGTTAACATAAATAGGATCTGATTCACGAAGTACAGTGGTGAAAATCAGAAGTAAATGAAGCAGTGATGTGTATTAAGCTGCTGTGAGTGAGAGAGAGATGCAGTCCGTGGGAAGAAATGCTTCTCCCCTGTTCATACAGTGAGGGCAATGTGCCTCATCCTGGAGGCTCCCCTCTCTATGTACCGAAACCTCATTGTCACGTCTGCTCGTCCAGCCAGCATGCCACACTGACATCTCCTTTATTCTGTTGCCCAAAGGGCTCCCCAGAGCATGGGTCCATGATATGGAGAAGATACCTGACCACTAGAGCTCTGCTGTTTATGGTGATCATGGAAGGGCCAGAGTAGGCTTCATGGCAATGCTTTGAGCCAGAAATCTAAATGCCTTTGAGAAGAAGGAGCAAACAGTTCTCTAAGACAGGGGAAGATGTATCATTGCTACTTACAAATGAGATACTGTTTCTATAATTCAGTAAAAAACATGAGAAAAGCATCATAATGGAACTTGAAGTCTAGTCAGGAATATGAACTGATAACTTTTTTTTAGCACAGCAAAAAGTCTAAATAAACAACATAAATCTCCTTTAGACTGTTCTGAAACTTTCACTGTCTCACACGTGGATACTTGATACATTGCTTTTGGCAACATATCTAAAATTTGTAGCATAAGTCAAAACATTGAAAATGAGTACTGAGATAAATCTAAATAAATGTTGATAGATATTTGTTGGCATATTTTTTTGTGAAAACATTAAGAGCATAGAGAAACAAAAAAGAAGCAGATAACATCTCCTAGTTAAAACAGATAACAAGAAGGGGAAATGATAACTAGAAAATCAAGCACATCTCAGAAAGAGTTATCTATCATACACGGTAGGCCTAAGAAAAATATTTCATTTCTCATAGGGGTATTATTCTTTATGGAGATTAATTGAGGATGAAATTGCTGGGTGTAAAAACTTATTGCAAAACCTGCTAAGTTTATGGCACATCAAATTTGTCTTTGTTCCATAACTGCACCTTCTGAGTACAATACAAGAAAATAAGGTTGTTATAACTTGGGCTCTATTACAATGGATGGTACTACATCTCTTGTTTAGGGAAGCAGATGATGCTATATGACTTGATTTATTTATTTTCAACACTACTGGCAGTACAGTGGATTTTTTTTGAATCAGATATGGAGTGGTTATTTGATCAAGTCTGAGGGATGACATGAGACTCAAATCTGGGAATTATACTACTTAGAGACAAGAAACAGAAAAAATAACTGATCCCTGTGCATAAGCTTCTAGCCTGTTCATCAACTGTTTAGTGTTGAGACAGTAAAATTAATAGAAAAGGGATGGGTTTCAATCTTAGGATCACAATTAGGTCTTCACTGGGAAATAGAGCAGAAAACTTATTAGAGTGCCCTGAGATTTCCCAAAAGCTGCTGCTCCTAGGAACTCAGAATGCAGAAGGCAACAACCAAATGGAGAAAGGCATCTTGTTTGCAGAGCTAAACTTGAAACCTTCAGTTTCAGGTCCTCTGTTGAACAACTGAAAGCTCTGAAGAGGCCCAGCATGCTCCCAACTGAATGGAGGGAATATCTTGATTGGGATGCATACTCTTTCATGGCTTATTAATGTAGGAGATTAAAAAAAAAAAATTCCAAATAAACCAGAAAAAGGATCAGACTTTTCCAGCACAGGAGAACAGGGACAGGTACTTGTTTATCTACTGATAAAAAAGTAATACTTAGACTACATTTTGATATTGCCTCATGGGAATATCTTCCTCTGGGACTGGACTGGAAGATTTTAGAGCTAAGTACCACTAAATTACAGTTGTCTGACAGTCTGAAGGAATGTGCAGTTCTTTTCATCACAGTCAGCTAATGTGGTGGGGAACAAATCAGCTGAACAAAATCTTAATCGCCATATTTCTATGTAGAGCTCTGAAATCCTTGAGAAGGCATCTTGTAACGAAAAACACATTAAGAGGGTACCATAGTAGTGTGTCAGAGACAAATATAGCTATATCCAGCTACTAGGGGGTTACTTGCAAAAATTTTTTTTTTACGCTTCTTTTTGTGAGATCACAGTGAAGCTTGACACAGTTCAAAGATGCACAACTGGAGCAAGTAAATAATTGTTAGGAATACCACATAGAATGTTTCCTAGATAGTGTTTTTTTAGATATGAAATTAGTGTTATTTTCACTTGACAGATATGGAGCTTAGTCATGGAAGGGTAAACAGTCTTGCTCAAATATACTGCCCACAGAACACACATTTCACTCTTAACATTGAGGAATTCGGTGTTCATTTTTCTCCCCTATAAGGATGAACTTTGCTACCTCCAGCTCCTGGGAAAGTTCAGTTTCCCACAGCCACTAGCCCCCCCACTGGTGCTTCCCACTTTGTTCCCAGGGCATGCTTGAGGAGGCTTTGATCGGAGACGGAGAAGCAAGCTCTCAGATAGCCAGGGACACTAAAAGGTTTTGGCTGTCAGACCAGAGACATTAAATTAGGCGGTTGTCAATGTGGAGCCCGTGCAGGCAGTGAAGCACTGGTATAATGCTCTTTCGCAATGCAGAAGGCTTTTTAGTGTGATAGTCAAGGCTTTTAAAGGTGTGTGGCAGTTAATAAGCCAGCCAGAGAGCCAAAAGGCTAGAGTCTTTAGACTTTTAGTTTCATGCTGTGTTTACTGAATCATGCTGTCTTCTGAGTCAGTTGCTGCTATTTCTTCTGTTATACTCACCATAGCTAAGGTCCTTTAAGTGTATTTCACAATGGAATTGATTGGGTTGAATAAATTCCCTTACTTGAAAGTTAACATGAGAATCATTCACATAATCTGAGTAAAGAGCAACTGCAGAAAAGCCCAGCTGATCTAAAGAATATGGGCTCTGTTAGATATTGCATTTTAGATTTGCACTCAAAGGTAAATGCAGGTTGCCCCAAGACTTGTAATAAATTTCCGTGACACTGAAAGGGTTGAGCTTGATGCTCTGGCACTTATGATTTGCTGTTTTATTTGAAGATTTATCAGTGTTTATTTTTAGCACAGATGTAGATCTAAAGAAATTTCTAGTCAGAAATTAATTCTGTTGAAATCAAGAAAAGACTTTTGATGGTTTCACTGCTTTTTGATAAAACCTACACATTGCTGATTTTGTTTAAATTGATCAAGAATTTCAACAAGAAAAAAAAATTATAAAGATCCTGGGATCCTGAATAGATCCCTGAGTCCAGCACAAATAAAATTTTGTCTGTACAGTTTTGAAGTAATCACGACCCAAGGCTGAACTGCATCATCCAGACTAGCAGATGAATTTATTCCCTCTGCTGTCATTTTGCAGGCTTAGGACACCCACCTGAAAGTATGTGTGTCCACTTTGTGTCTCTGAATTGCAGTTTAACAGGGATGTAACTTGGTACAGGATTTACTGAGGAATTATCATGTTTTCTATAAAAAACTCTTTAAAAGTAAGAAAAATAGTAGGGAGAAATCCAAGTAGAGGGATTTTTTGAACACTGTTTTCTGAACTGATGAATTGGCTCCCTAAAGCATTTTATGTTAAGCTGTGTGTTATAATATGCAATGTTTATTGCAGTTTCATTTAGTATCCATCTCACCTTGTGAAAAAAAAAGGAGGCAGGTAGGAGAAAGAAGAATAAGAGGTGTCTACTCACTACATTTTTAAAATTATATCATCATCAGCGCATTGCAGCAAATTTTACTTCTCTAATGTTAGTGATTACCCAGAAACAAAACCACAACAATTTCAAATAACTCAAGTACCAAGCTTTGTAATACTTAGTCCAGGTGCAGAAAAAAAAGTAGCTGCAGTGAGGTCTAGCCCAAGATGACATTTTGCTGCTCATAATCTAGTACATAAACATTTATGTTCCTCAGATATCACATACTGTCACAGAAGCAAGCTCTGTGGTAGAAAACCAGTCGACGTGTTACACAGAGCAGCTGGCTGGCAGAGCAGAAAGCACACACCGTGCATCAAATGTCAGCCTGGCATGACTGATGGCACGCCTTACCACGAGCCTTGCCAAGAGCACACCAGAGCACCAGGCATGGTACTGCCAATTTCAAGTAAGAGGAACAGACAAGCACACAGAGTATTGTATTACAATATATTGTACAATATATTCTACAATATATTGTAGAATAATATATTTTATTATTCTACAAAATATAATATTGACTTTTGTAGAATAAAGAAGAACCTTGCAGGCATCTGCACTATTATTGATGCTGGGTGCTTAAAATCACGCTCTTTTTATATGGTGCTTAATTAGCGACTTAGCATCTACATTTTTCAGAGATAATTCAGAAGTAAACAATCCCTATTATGAAGACACTCCCTGGTACGCTAGATGACAGTTTTTCCCTTGTGAACATGAAATAAAGTATTTCCATGAACAGCAGTAAGTCATGAGATGAACAGAAGTGTAGGAACTGAGTTCATTATTAACTTTCAAACTGAAGATTTCAATCTCTGCCAGCAACTGCGAGACTAATTGAAATGAGTATCACTGCTGAACACATTAAGGTTTGTAAATTTGTGATGGCTGACAACTATATGCTAGGTTTGTCAAACTGTACCTCCAAATTATTTTTACTCTTATATTTGAAAAGTTTCAAGTTTCTTGACTAACTCCTGAAGGAAATATATAATGAATGTAAGCATTATTTATTGCTCAGATTGTTAAAAGATTTTCACATAGTCTTGTTTAAAATACAGAAAAGTTCCCTCTAAGCCACTAGTAAATGAATGCCAGTGCTTTTGAAACAAAATTCTGCCTTGGCAAGAGTTGTTTTTTTTATGTTTTTCTTCAGCCATCTAAAGTTGAGAAAACAACTGATCTGAAGCACAACTAGTAAATAATAACTCAATTTTAAAAGATAGAGGTTTGAGCTATGTGCATTATTCATGTCTTCAGAAACTCTCTCCAGTTAGAAAAAGATAGTTTACAGATATCTGTCTGTTGACAGCAGAGATGGTATCCAGCTTCTAAGTGTACTTGCTTGGAGTTTCATTATGCTCTGGTCTGTCATTTAGTTTACTAAGGCTAAGCAAGTTGCAGGAGTTTTCTAACATGGGGAGACGTTAATTTTCAGTTCAAATGATTATTATCTGATTTTCTAGTAAGACTCAGAACTTCCTTTGTTTTTTTTCTATTTTATTGGCATTTCTATGCTACAAATTTGACAGGTTTATTCACATGAGGTGCAACCCATTCGGATGTCTCTTCATGTCCACAACATGGCTGTTCACACACTGTTTGTGCAGAGAGGTCAGCACCTCTGTAAAAACTTTCAGCACGGTTACTCAGTAGAGCAACCCATCCCCTGTTGATATTCAGAGTCACAGAGGGATATAGGTCAATGAATAGGATCTCAGTGAACTGAAGACATCCTATTAACTCTGTGAAACGGGGGACACTGATGAATCAGAGACAGCTGATCGAAGATAAAATGTTACTACTGTCTTAGCATGAGACCTTCTATTTCCTAATACAGCGTTCCAGAGATATAAACTAAGATTATGTTGGTTTTGCCCCTTGTCATGCCTTAGAAGAGGTGGAAAAGGTTAAGTAAGGAAGCAAGGAAAACAGAATGGACTTTCAAAATCTCTGTTTGGAGATCACAGAGGTATTCAAACTCTTTGCGTCACTCATTTTTAAAATCTATTTTACAATCAAATGCCTATGTCCCTTGTCAGCTTTAAATGCATCACAAATACAATGCAAGGGGACACATTTTCCATTTCTACTAAATAAATTCTAATCAAGACATTGATTATCTTAGAAACTACATTTGAAAGACAGAAGAGAAAGACAGAGCTGTACATCTCTGTTAGTCATAGATCAAAGGCTGTGGAAACAGAATAGCTGTTGCCAAAGTCATCTGTGTGTAGGACAGTGAGATACATTTCTCATACCTCCTTTCTTACCAAGTAAGTTCCAATTAAAATGAGCAAAACAAATATATTTAGTGTTCCTAGAATATCATTCATACAAATATATAAGAAAAGCTAAATCAGTCTGAAAACTTCAACTTTAGTACCCTCAACATTACATTGAAATGTTTCAGGTTTTGCACAAGCTAGTGCATGTACTGCAAAATGCACAGTATATACCTAACCTTCATTATTAAACAAAAAATTGCAGGAGCAGATAAAATGATTTATGCAGTGAAAATTATTTTTAGTTGGTGCACCAACTCAATTTTCCTCTTCTAAGTCCCAATTATGTTTATCAAATTTATAATTTTTCTTTCACTTTTAAAAGCTCTCATTACATGGGAAAATGCTCTAACTACCAGCTTGTTATACCTAATGTGGATAAAGCTACCTTCTCCTGTCAGGCAGCTATTCTCAGCAGATCACTGTAGCTCATTAAGGTGCCTAATATTTAGACTTCAGAGACTTACAGGCTTTAGAGAGGGATATAAGTTCAGATAAATATTTGCACCTGGTGTTTTATATTAGCCAGCCTAAGTGGCTTCCTTGCCATAATGAAGACTTCCTTAATTGCAGTTCATAGGCTCTATCTTTGACCAAACTGACTGTAATGAGACCTGAGGCCAAACTTAAGTTTTTTACATCATCCTACCGGGTCTAGCAGAGATAGTTTTAGAGACCTTTTAATACATAATATAAGCACTTATCATATGAGATCTAGAACGGATGTTTGAAGATCAGCATCAAAACTTTGAAAGTTACCTTCTTGTCATCTAATGTTAGTGATGACATAAGATACCATATCTCAGTGATCTCAAATTCTTTTTTAATGTCAGAGTGCCAACATTGCCTAGATACAAAGTCATATCTAACATCAACCTGAATTTCCACAGCAAGTAGTTATGCAGATTTTATTTATTTCTGGAAACTTTTTACAGCTAAAAATGTGAAAATTCACACTGTAAGTGTATTGAGGTTTTTAGGGGATTGGGCACAATCAGAATGCACAATACAGAAACAGCAACTAGTTTTAAACCATTAGCTCTTCCTGTATATTGAATTACTTATCTAACCTGAATGTGGGCAGTTCAGGTCACAAACTGATGACACTGTTCACTGGAAGAGACCTCTGGACGTCATCTAGTCCAACTTATCAAAAATATCCTATGAATGTTCTTACATTTAGGTATTGAGATATACCTTAGACGAATAAACCCAGATTACATGAACCTTATGTTTTTATTTCCTAGTCATTAGATTGGAAATATAGTTAGTTAGACAAAATAAGCACTTTCTCCTCATTATTTTTTTTCCGTAAGAGACTAACAGAAGAACAAAAAAAAAGGGAGGGAATTTTCCAGAAAACAACAATGAGAATAGTTGTATTTTATAATGCAAAATTCAAATGCTCTAGATAAACAATAAATGAGCTTTATAACCTTTCATTAAAATTTCTATGAGACTCAGAAGTGCAACATACAGTAATACAATTACTCAAACCATAATTGAAATGGAAAAATCTTTGAATAAATTAGCATATTTTGAATTATGCACAAACATATTCTTACATGGATGGGTAGTGTGATGGGGGAGCCTATCTTTGAGCTGTAACATTGTCAGAGTTATTATCTTACTGTCATTGATTGTCTCATTTGCTAACAGCAATAGGGAAGAAAAGTATCTTAGAAATGTTGTTTTCCCAATAAATGTCACAGGTATGGAGCTGCCTATTTAAAGCTACAGTATGTATCCAGGGACATCTTTATGCATACATGATTTCAATTTACTCTTTCATACACAGATGGCTAAGATAAATGTTGATCAAAAGTCCTTTCCCTTTTCTAGGAAAGTCTAGTAGTTTCCCAACACAGAGTTCAACAGAATTTTTGATGAGAACGATCAACCGAAAAAAATCATTAACGTTTAAGTTTAGCACAGGAACATCTTTTGTGCAGCAAAAGCATTATCTAAGTATTTTTTAAATGGAAATGTGCCATAGCTCATGGACATTTTAAAAACTGTGAGATCTATCAATGGACAAAAGAGAAAGAAAGACCACATGTTGAGCGTAAGCTTGATAGTCTGTGCAATTTATTGTGAAGCACCACTTGTACTAGGCCCGCCACAGAGCCATTGGTTTGAAAGGTTAATAACTGCAGCAATCACAATTTCAATTTACAAGAAATGGGATGACAGGAAGCCAAATACAAAATTCAGAGATCCCACTGTGATGGCAGCTGAGCAACAATTCATCAACAGAAGTGCAGGAACACTGTAAAACCAGAGTGCTGGGGACAACCTTTTGAGCCTGGGGAGAGCTTAGGACTTCCATTAACCTCATTTTTGAAGGATAGTATAGAAGCTTTAAAGTGGCTAAATTACTGAATATAGGCATAAGTTCTCTTATGGTGCTTTTCCTTATAATAGCTTTAGGTCATCTGAAGGTGCTTATCCTACTTTCTTATCTTTGCTTTAGTGTATCTCCTCTTGTATTTTACATGTCGACCTTGACTACTACCAGTAGTAGTAGTAGTACTAGTAGTAGTACTATTGCATTTCAATACTCTGGGCCTTTCCTGCAGTTATCCCCTACTTTTTGCTTCCTAGAGCATCAGCTAGCTGTACTACAGTGTAATCTGAAGTTTTCAGGTGTGTACATACACACGGAGATGCTGAGATCACCAACACTACAGAAATAGAGGAGGTACTTCCTACTTCCTCATCTGAAGGCAATCAGAACTATATGTATGTAATTCAAAGTAATAAATAATATACAACTGGATGTAAGCTGTGAGAAGTTCTGGTGATCTCTAACTCAGAACAGACATCCTAGAACTAGACAGGATTCAGGGAAATCAGCAAGTTGAAGTAAGATTATATAGACAAAAACTTTTCAGTTAGGAAAAGAAGGGATTAAGCAGGAAATGCGTTAGAGGTGTGTAAAACAGTGAATGTCTCGGAGAAGTAATGATAATGGCTGCTCATTTACTCATAGCAGAAATACTATAAATATCTTATTAAAATAAAAGGCAGCAGGTTTGACACAGAAATGAATTATTTTTCACAGAAGACATAATTAGGTATGGACCTAATTTCCCACAGGATGCTGTAGATGTCAAAATACCCTGATAGGTTCAAAAACTAATTATCACAGTTTATGGAAGAAACTTCGGTTAAAGTATGTAAAATATAAAGATGCAGTTATAACTTTCAGCAGAGGAAGCCCTTCAGTAGCAGAGTGCAAGGTGACAGAACAGTATGTTTGGGGAATTATCACTCTAAATTCCCCTTATTCTTATATTCTTTCCCTTATCTGGTCACTCTTGAAAACAAGATATTGACGTAAAAGGGCTGAGAACTGCTTTTGTTCTATTTCATTGTTTTTTCTTTGTCATGTCTGGGACGTATTTCTTCCTTATTCCGTGCTTGCATAAAGACAGAGGGAAAAATTTGCATACTGGAAAGGTTGTTGAAAATATACAGAATAAAATTCCACTTTGCTTCTTGATTACTTTCTGACACATGTAAAGCATTATTACATTATAGAGCAATCCAAGTTCTTCAGAAAGAAATGTCAGTTTTGAATTTACATCTACTATCATCATAGCAAGTATGGAGTTTTGTCTTTTCTAAAGCTTAAAGTTCTGTATTCATTAAGGTTATTAATATTTGCACTATTACAGATAGTTTATCTGCTGGTAGTACTATAGTTTAACTATTGAAAATCTCGTAATTTTTTTAGGCTCTATATAAGAATAGAGTTGCTGTTTGTTCCTTCTGTAAAGACATCTGTGGATTTATAGGTGAGAAAATGCTGTCTGAAACCAACAGTCACTCCTAGACTAGCAAGCAGTAATTAGTTGAACTGATATGGTTGAACTAGCTTAACTGCTGCATGTTGATTCCAAATATCAAGTGATCACATAGCAATAATTATTCTGTAGTTCATTGGTGATACAAATACAGCAAGGTAGGGCATAATTCTGTTGAATTAATGAGAGCACATTCAGTGACTATGCCAGCTGATATTAGCTTTGTTACCTTGAGGACCCCAGTCTGCTCTACAGCTCTTTTGAGCTCCTGCCAGCGCACAGTACAATGCTGACACTACTGTGCTGTGGGGCATTGTAAGTTTAGTTTAACGGGAGCATAATATCAGCAGAGCTACAGCAACTTAAATTAGCTTTAGCATATCTAGTTTTACATAGTTGAATTTTTGAAGTGTTAGTAAGACAGGCAAACATCAGGTGAAAAGCATAAAGCACAGACGTAGGATCTGCACAAGTTTTGATGGTGCAATGTTAAAGATGTGTGCCTGTATGTTTCATTAAATATTTTCAGTGGAATTTCCTTTCTAGTGGAATGATTAAACAGAATATCACAGAATCACAGGATTGCTGAGGTTGGCAGGGACCTCTGGAGGTCATCTGGTCTCACACCCATGCTCAAGCAGGATCACCTAGAGCAGGTTGCACGGGACCAGGTCCAGACAGCTTTTGGATATCTCTAAGGAGTGAGACTCCACAGCCTTTCTGGGCAACCTGTGCCTGTGCTCAGTCACACCCACAGCGAAACAGTATTTCCCGATCTAGAGAAGGAACCTCCTGTGTTTCAGTTTGTGCCCATTGTCTCTTGTCCTGTCACTGGGCGCCACTGAAAAGAGCCTGGCTCTGTCTTCTTTGCACCTTCCCTTTGGTTATTGATATACATGATAACACACAAATTGATGACATCCCCCCTGAGCCTCTTCTTCTCCAGGATGATCAATTCTGGCTCTCTTCAGCCTTTTCTGATAGGAGAGAGGCTTCAGTCCCTTTAGTCACCTTTGTGACCCTTCATTGGACTCTCTCCAGTATGTCCATGTCTCTCCTGCACTGGCGAGTTCAGAACTAGACACAGCACTCCAGGTGCAGCCTCACCAGTGCTGAGTAGAGGGGAAGAATCACCTCCGTTGACCTGCTGGCAATACTTTGCCTAATGCAGCCCCGGATACCATTTGTCTTCTTTGTCACAGGACACATTGCTGGCTCATGTTCAACCTGGCTTCCGCCAGGACCCCCAATCCCTTTCTGCAAAGCTGCTTTCCAGTTGGGTAGCCCCCAGGTATGTATTGGTGCCTAAAGCACACAAAGGAAGCACATGGGGATGGAGATGGCAGGAGAGTGTTAAGCTACATCAGAAAGGAGGAGAGTGAGAAGGTGGCCTGCGGCAGACAAAAGTGGATGACTGAGCACTATCAGGAGGAGACCATCTAAGCACAGACCATGGGAGGCACTTTAAGCACAGACCATGGGTGGCATCCTGTATCAGGAGCCACCAAAGCTGCTCAAACTGCATTTGGTAAAAGCTAGATATGTGACAGGAAAGATGAACTAATCCATATAGGTAAGCTGCTTATAGACCTGTAGAGCATCTTGCAGTAGAAACTGATAAATATGAGAAACAAACCAAACCCCAACTCAATGGAAAGTTTTGAAATCTTTCATTTCTGAAATCTAATGCTTGGGCTAAAGACTAGTGATTTACTTTTATAAGACTCACCAGCCCTAGGCATGCTTTACAGTATTATTGAAAGTAATTGATAATTTTGCAATTACATTAAAAACAAAAAACCTGAACTTCATGCTCATTAACTCTAAATAGTTGAAGATATTTATATACGCTTGTCTTGAATTTTCATGTACTGATGAGGAAATGAAACACTTGAATAAAGATGCATTACTATGTATTACCATCGATATTCCTTTGATGCAAGTAGAACTTACATCTTAGAATATGAAAGCATATGGAAAACTGGAATGCCTCTTTTCAAAAAATGGTAATACAGTAATAAATTAAAATACTTTCTTATAATCTATTCTCTTTCAATACCTCATTTTATGCAGAGAATTATCAAGGTCCTTAATTTCTGAGACTCTAAAAATAATTATTCTTAGCAAAACAGACAGAAAGCTTATTTTATCCACTATGCTTTCTACCTTTTTGCCTTAGATAATTAGGGACATTAGTTCATGATTTGCAATACCTAGAGAATACTGTAATTAGCAGGGGAATGTTCTCTGGTACCCTGAGGAAATGAAAAGCTTTTAAGAGCAATCACTGTTAATCACTAACATGCCAACGTTATGTACCTTCTGGAACTGAGGATGATATATAGACAGGACACATTAAGTGACTCCGTATTTTACTTGCATTATAGGCTTTTGATAAAATGTAGTTTTAAAACATCCGTTTGCGTGGCTTGCTTTCATTACAGAATACATGATATCTAAGAATTCTATAAGATTTACACTTCTTGTATAAGCGATTGAAAATACTCTCTGTGATTCCACAGTTAGACTTCATTGTGCATTATATTTCATTACACGATTTCACTTGAGTGGTAAATGCCAAGGGTAAGAAGGTGGCCCTTTTTTAAGGGTGAAAGAAAAACTAAATAAAAAAGTGATAAATGTAATTAAGTTTATTTTTACCTCCAGCTCAGCAGGAGACAGCACCTGCACAGTTGCAGTACTCACAACTATGTACATAGATTAACATTAAACACTCATGATTTGCAAGCAATTGCTATTATTCAAGTTGTTTTAATATCAAGTATTTTCTGTCTGATGTTAATGGCAATATCCTGCAGAAGTGTTAATCACATGAAAGACAGTAGAATAAAACAGAGAGAAAAGGGCTATTTTTTTAAGAGGGCAACTTTTTTTTTTTATAATATTAATAAAATCAAGGGCAGCTCTTACTTTTGGTATAGAGACAGAAGTTAGTAATACTTGGTAAAATCTTTTTGGTCTTATTTCTCTGTTGTATTAACCATCCGTGCCTTACATGCCAGCACCGAGCCCAGCACCACAGGACAGCAAGTACACACTGGTAAAGGAGGCAGACTGCGTTCGTGGACTCCTCCGTGGGGATGCCCGCCAAATAAAAACACTGGACCTGCCCATTGAGTACATATATCATAAAAACAAACAAAAAAAACCCCACAAATAATAACTCCCAGTAAAGAGATATGACAAGTTATGAAGAAGTAAAGAAGTCATCTACTGCTGTCCATGTAATAAAAAATTTCTTTAGGGCAATTTATGCCACTTAGCTATAGTGAACCCAAAAATCAAAATCTTTCTTCTCACTGATCAAATTCTTTGGGACTCATGTTCTCTCCCATTATTTCATCTTTAGACAAACAGCTCCAACACAATTTTCAATCTGTCCTTGAACAATGTCCTACTATAATAAATTATAATTATTCTTTTCTGGATGCTTTCCAGAATTGTCTGCATCTTTTGGTCGTTAAACAGCCCAATTCTTGCAGAGTGATTGTTTCCTCACCTGAACAGACATGCAGGATCTAGCTACTGAATCCCATGAGCTTCATTGCCAGTTATTCTTATATTGCTAAGATTGCAGTGGCCTGTCCTATAAATGGATGGTAAATTCAAAAAGGAAGTGCTTACATTCTTGAAACCTCTATATAAGATCTGAAGTTCCTTCTTTGTGAATTTACTCTGTGCTTCCAGCAGTTCAAGAGCTTCAGGTCTATGTCGTACTGTGGCCATTTCCATTTCATCTTCTACAGTGTCTGCAGAATACAAAAGACAGAGAAGTAAAGCTCAGCGAGAAATACAGGATGTAGAAATAACTAACCCTTGCAGGAAAAAAGAAAGTTAAATGGCATTATTTTAAAAAAAAAACCAACTTTTTTTTTCAGATTTAAAGACAAATAGCATGTTCATTTTGAATTCATAAGGAAAGGGTATCTGTCTGCTTCAGTGGCTGCACAGAACATGGACAGAGACGATCCAGCATTCTGGATATTATCACATCGGTACAAACAGCAATGAACTGGAAAGCCAACATTCTGCAAGGGCATGGATGACACATTCAGAATGACTTTTCTGTTTCTATGGCTCTCTGAGCAAAGGAAACAATTTTATAAAACTTTAGTGACTCCAGAATACTGGAAATTTTCCCTTGGTTAGTTAACAGATGCGAATTCACTGTATCAGACTGGGATTCTCAGTGTTCTCCTTTTACCATGAAGTTGTGCTTTGGATAGTGCGTGAGATTGATGTTGCATATTCAGCAGTACCCCTTACTTTGAGTGCTGTGTAACAAACCCTTCAGGGCAACATGATTATTTACCATCAGAAGCCTAAGCGGGGAACACGAGTATTTTAGTGGCCTCATCACTAGGTGAATAAGAATTTGGGTATACACATATAGGGAGTTCAGCCCTAAAGAATGAGAGATAGCAATGCATTTTTTTCCAAGCAGAGTTTTAAATGTGAAAGTTCAAAAAAATAGCCAAAGCTATTTATGTATCTTTATATGGGATGCCAGCCATAAAGCTGATCGAAAATATGAATGTATGCATCTGTTTTTAAGTACTCCCAATATTCAAGACAGCTTATGTAGTACTCCAGACTAATTTAAACAAATCACTGCCTCATTCTGGTTTATAATTTATACCAACTATAAAAATGTAACTGGAGAGAAAACAAATACGCATAATTGTTATTTCTACAATGCTGAATATATATATTTTATTTCATCAGAGTGTGGGACTCTGCATTCTTTAAATTTTATTCAGTTCAATTTTCATAAGAGCACAATATTAGAATACTCCATTAAAATGATATTATGCTTACATTTTCACATATTTTTGTTCTGCTACAATGCAGTAATAATAACTTTCAGCTGCTTGGGAGAAATTTGGCATCAGAAGATACAGTTCAGCTAAACAAAAAATGAACCACCTTTAAATAGATATAATAAAAATAGATAAACAATTTGCATAGATCTTCACAAAATTGTATGGCTTTGTCTTCTCTCCTGTCAAAGAGATGTTGCTGTTGGCATTCATCTCAGGAAGATGACCGTAGTGTCAGTCATAGTCTTATCTCTCTTATTGTGTTAGCTTGTGGACAAGCTAGAACATGTTTCTCTTTCATTTTTCTTTATAGGTTATCTCAGATGACTAACAGACCACCACCACCTTTGTGAAAACTTCAAATCTAAAGGCTATTGACCAAAAAAACCCAACCGACACAACTTTACATTGACATTATAATGTTTAATAATAGTTTTAAAGAGTCAGTATCTGAACTCACAAGGTCATAAGAACATTTCAGCTCTCTTCTTAAAAAAGGGGGAGTCTTGAAAATCCAGCCCTTATAGATGAAACCAGAATAAAGCTAGTTGAGATTTAAGAAGCTGTCTTCCTAATCTAGGGAAGGTGTAGCAAAGTTCTTAAGTCCCATTTTAATTCTGCATAAGAACACCCAGGTTTTATTTTGCAAGGTTTTTAAAGCCTTTCCATCGCATTTTAAGAGATTTATCTTTTATATTCCTTATATAGTCACTAAAGTCCCTACAAAAATGTCATGCTGTAGATATGCAGCTGCATGTGCTTTTTTCAACTGCAAGTCAACACTAGGTGTTTATAATAAATAATAGATATTGTTGAAGAGTCACTTGTGTTTTATATGCCAGGAGTTATATGGGATTTAAATGGGCTATTATTTAGACAGAAAGGGACTTAACCAGAAATGAACTCTGTAAGCATCCATTTGTGAAACATCTGGCTACCTAGAGAGACATCTACGAGCTGTTCTAGAAGCTAAATGGATACACATAATAAATATGAGGCTAGAGATAAAGGCCAGACATTGTGATGTTGAGCACAATGGTTGCTATATCCTTAGTAATAAATATTTTTATTGTATTTTAGTGATTCAGTGAGACTGTAGAAGACTACAGAGTGGTGATGTCTTTTTGTAAATGAAAAGTTTCAGTATAATAATCTTCTCTGTTCCATTTCTGTAATCTCTTACACATATAAATAGTCCAAAAATAAGATCACCATAAACTTCTTTGTAATGAGTCAACTATGCTGATTAAATAGCATTCATGAGTCATTTGCAGGCTTTTTATTTTTTTCTTTACACTTACATTTACCATTAGCTGGGTTGGAAAAAAAACCCTATACTTGTAAAATATATGTGAAAATATATCTATTTCTAAACATTAATGATTTCTATGGTGTAATTGAAAAATTTGTTATTTCAGTTATCTAGTTTCTTCAGCCTAAGAAAATTAAGAGTTCTCTTTTTTTCCAATAGAAGGCTAACATATGTTCATTGAAAAAACAGAAATAAGTTCATATTCACTCATTTATATATTATAAAAATATTCTTACTGATTTCATTCATTAGTAGCTTTCTTCCAGCTAAATAGTAAAGACAGTTTTAAACGTATTTGCCACAGAAGCTATGCTTTGAACCTTTCGTTAAAGAACAAAATGGTAAAAGCAATACAAAAAGCAGACATATCCCTCAAATAATGTCAGTTGGAGAAGCATGTCCAAAGTTAAGGCTCAGTTCATATCTGTAAAAATTGTGGACATCAATTTGCCTGCACAAACTCCAAATTATAGCTCTTTTATCTATTTAATAACTGCACACATGCTTTTATTTTTCAAAACTATTCTTGAGTCTAGACCTATCTCTAGCACATGCATTTAAAAATATAGCTAAGGAAGGATGGATTTAAGTTTAGGCTTACTAGGCTAAAGTACACAAATAAGAAAATACATTATTTGACATGCTTTGTTGAATGGGAATGCTGAAACAAGATTTTATTTATTCAAGTAACCTTTTTTGCACATACTGATAGAAGTTAAGTGTAAATTCAGGCTATGTATATTTCAATAAATTACTTATTTTATAAATATTCCCCTTAAAATTTTGAAGAAATTCACATTATGTGGTTGCTATTGTAGGTAGTGCTGGCTTTGTTCCTAGTACATTACTACATTGGTTCTTTCATGCTAGCAGAAATCAAACAGCACATTATGCCAAAATGGGATAATAATTTGTGTCCACAATGATATTTTAATCTAACCTAATATTTTCATTTAATACAACATTTTCACTTAATATAGCATTTCATTATTGACGACAGTACAGAAAAAAATCTTGAATGCATCTTTTTTACTCTTTAGTTCTCAAATATGAAATATTTGATGCAAGTTTTGTATTGACTTCTTTTCTGGTTTATAAAACACTGTCACCAAGAAAATACAAGTTTTTCATGGTCAAGGTTATTAAGACTGACTGTAAATATTTTTTTGTTACCTCTGCAGATAAAAAGCTTGCATATAAATGTGCAAGGAATAAGGATGTGTTCCTCTCCAAGAAACTCCAAACAAACAGATCAAACCTTGTATTATTTCTATTCTATTTTCTTTTTCTCTTCTATGCCTCATCAATGGAAATGTGCAAGGCCAGGCTGGATGAGGCTTTGAGCCACCTGATGTAGTTGAAGATGTCCCTGCCCATTGCAGAGGGATTGGACTAGATTATCTTTCAAGGCCCCTTTCAACGCAATCAATTCTGTGATTCCGTGATTCTATGATTCCTTTCATAGCCTAAGGCTATATTACTCAGGCCATGTAGCTGAAAGTGTCTTCTAGATAATGAATTACTAGCAGGTGTCACAACAGTAACTGATCTCTTTAAGTAAAGGTTATTTTCAAGTAAAACACATGAGCTGAAGCCACCATGAAAAAGTCACTGTGCATTCACATCTTTAATGCTTTTCATCACTGAGATCTCAAATAGAAAGGAAAGTAAGTACCATAGTCTTCTCTACAGAGGAGCATACGAAAAACATTGAAGTCGGTTAACAAAAAGAAATCCTAGATTCATAACACTGAAGTCTAGGCACTTAACAGAGACCTGTGTTTGTAGCCAAGTTGCCTCAGGTTGTTCCATAATCACTGGACACAAGGAACTGCTCTTGGAGGTATTTTTTTACTTTTGATTTATATATTTTATCAGAAAAGTATACATGAAACACAGGGACCACTCAGCTTGTAATTTTAAGTGTTCAGATTAGTGCCTAGAATTAAGCCAAATTAATCAAGACTGAATTTGGTCCACAGACATATTTTAAAATAAGTTACACTAGTCAATTTATACAGGAAGACATTAGTGTTATTCCTATAAAGTATCTCTATCTAGGTCTAGGTGTATATATATGTATGTATTGATTTCTCTCCCTCCCTCCCCTATTTTTATCTGTTAGCTACTCTGGAGAGGTTTTGTTTCCCCACAGCATATCAAGACATTAAAGGTAGTGTCAGTGTGCTTTTCCTTTATCTCTGCATTCATGTACTTTTTATTTTTCTTTCAGACACGTACTTTAGGTCTCATTCCCTAAACAGTTTGAAGTTACACAGTCAAAACCTGCAGGGCCAAGTCTTTTCCCCCAGACCAGTACTGCTGATACTGGTACTGGATACTGATACTATGTACTGGATAGCAAGCACACACAGACACATGCACGCATGTACACAAAAAAAAAGAAACCACTTTTTAAATACATTGAGAGCAGGTATTTAATTTAACCAGTGAATCACTTCACAGCTAGCTTGCCGAGCAAAAGTGCCAAGTCAGCAGCTCCTATACGGCAGACCCTGGCACTGCTATCTTGCCCTCCAGCTCTGCACGGACAAATCTGTTACCAGCCCACAAATCTGTTCATCACTTCCTTTTAAACGCATACGATTACTCCAGTAGATATCTTGTCTCTCAAATGAGCAGTTAATGAAAGTATAACTTTTGATGCATGCAAACCTAAAAAAAAAACAAATGAAAAATAAAACTTGCTTTGAGTAACAGGAGATGTCGTTTTGGCAGCCGAGCAGGGCAAGAGCTTCATAAGTCGCTCTTTAATGCTGCGTTTGGTACTGTTCTGAGCGTAGAGGAAACCTAAAAAAATATATTATCAGGACTGTTAACATAGGCTTGAGAATAATTTCTGTACATGCTGCAGAGTTCATCGTTATAGCAGAATCCTGATGGGAAAAGGTCAAACAGATGGCAGCCATCCTGAATTGCAAAGGGCAACCAGAATTTCTGAAGAGGACAACAAAATTGGTTTGTCTTTGGATCTTTCCAATGAAAGGGATTTTTTGGTATATGTGCATCTCTTAAAAAGTTCTTATAACCCACTTTAAAACATCTAACAGAGAAGTATCAGATTATGTATTTGAAACAACACAAGGTAAGAGTGTTTGTAAAAATTTTAATGCTAAAATATTTGAAAGACTTTTAAGTCTATTTGATTTTGAAGTTTAATATGGAAAACAAAATCACAACCAAATAAAATCTCAAAGATATTTTTGTTGTCCTTTCTGGCAGTCTTCTAGTTCCACAGATGAGTTTTCCCATATAATTCATAATTCATTCATCAATAACCAACCTGGTACTTTTGCCTTTTCTGAATATTTAAACATCAATCATTATGCGTAGCCAGTCTCTTTTTTCCTTAACATTTTACATTCTATATAGATATAAAAATAAGTATTATTTATATTTTCATCTTTAAAAACTGACAGGACTGAATAGTTAATGTTCATGTGTCATAAAGCAGGCGGACTGTATTACCTTTATTTACTGTGAAGGAAAGTGTCATAGTAACTGCCTGGGAGGTCTAATTAACCATTTTATACAAAATGGGTGATAGAAGCAAGCATTTCCTGGATGGGTATTTGCTGCAAATGACAGACGTAACATCTGTAAAACAGCTGAGTAAATTATTTATGTTCCTGAAAAAGGTAGAGCTCAGTTTGGATATTATGCTCCTGCACTTTTCATCTCAACTGCAGGCGCTCAAACACAAACGCTGCTCTGTGACGGCTCTTGCTGCCAACAGCAAGAATGCAAAACAGACGGGGCAAGAAATGAAAGACAGGACTGACACCAGGGTAATCTTGGAGTACTCCTGCTACTGCATTTGTGTTGAACACTGGTGGTGGCAACCTGATGTAAAATAGTTTCCCCTGTCACCAGACTGGACAGTGTGGGAATCTCCCACCTGTAACACTGAGTGGAGCTTGTAGGAAATCTTGAAAAAGTATGTACTTGTATTTGAGAACAGAAGGAGAAAGGGAGAAGGCTTTAGGGATATTAAACTCTGTAAATGTAATAAAAACTATTTCTCAGTTTGTATATGAGGAAATATTGAAGGAAATGAAATTAAAGAAATGAGGAAAAACAGGAAAGACTCAACCACAGCCTTTAAAAATCAACCAACTATTACCAGGCAAATTCTGCCTTTGTGAGAACAGCAGTTCTGGTGAACAGATGAAATAATCCAGTTTCAGCACAAGGTCAGATGGACCTAAATGACCATCTCTGGAAATGTCAAAACCTTTAAATACAAATAATAAGAATGAGTATATTTATTATCGTAGCACTTAAACATCAGCTCAACTCAGAAACACTGTGCAGATAAATACATAAAACAAAAGACAATCTGTGATCTGATGGGTATCTCAAATTCCATATTTTTAGTTCAGTACAAAAACTGAGCCTTTAAATGAATGCTTTGTGGTCTCAGATGGCAGTGTCTGCAGTATCACACTACGATGGTACTGTACATATTGGAACACAAAGGAAATGTATTTATCTTAAAGATTTTTTTCCTTAGTAGGAATTTTTCTAGCATAGACATGATCTAGAAATACCTACTTCTAGCTTGTTAATTTGAGTTAAGGTTTGCAAAGGTTTACTGCCCGTGTATTACTTATGTAATGACATAAGTTCACAACCTATGTGATTACTGAAGATGTATACAGGGCTTTGCAAAGCCTAAAGGGACATACTATTTCCAAAGAGTTTGAAGATCAAAGCCTTGAGTAGTAAACAATTTTGCTACTTTCATGTTCACACAAAAGCTCGTGGAATTTCTTGCAACCTGTATGGGCTTTGCAGTGGTATGATCAAGATAAAAAATAAAATGAAATATATAGCAGAAAGTAATATCAAAGGAGTAACTTAGGAGGACAGTATTATTTTTGTACTAGCTTCTGGCAGCTAATTTAAAATGTTGACACTAAGATCAGGGCAGAGGTGAAGGAACTGGTTTATCTTCTCACAGTAAGAGGAAGCAACACAGAAGCTTTTAGCTCCCAGTAGCTGCAGTCAGTTTATTCTGCAGCTATGGCAGTCCACTGTCATGACCTCCTGATCAGTGCTACAGCTTTCAATGTGATTTTTCATGAGTAAAGAGCTGCTTAATAAAGAGAAAATGTTGCATACTGGGCCTATGCTGAGTCAGTGTTTAATACATGTTGAAATACTAAGAGTGTAATTAAGATGAAATATTGCAATAATTTCTGTGATTTTGTAGCTATTTGCCCAGTTTGAAACAGATAGAGGAAAAAGTTGTGTCCATTAAGAAGCTAATTAATCTAAGCTAGATAAAAATTTATTTATTATACAGTAAGAGATTCTTATTGCATTACAGGTCTTCAGAACGGCTGTTCATGAAAAAACGAAGAGCCATGAAGCACCAACACACTGATAATGGACAGAGGTGGCTTCCTTCAAACTTCTAGAATAGAATAATAGTAATTCTTAGTCTGCAAAGAGATATTAAGAAGCAGCTGAATTTTCCAAACTCTTTTTGAGGTTTTTTTTTTAATAGTTAGTTGACTAGAGATTTCATAGCTGTTACCCCTAACCCAATCAGCCACAAACCCCTCTGGGATAAGTGCGAATATTCTTCAAATTCAGGTTAGTTAACTGGTGCTGATTGCTCTTGAATTTGATAATTTGTTCCCCTGCAATGAAAATTAAACTGTGAGGCACACTTTTCCCCAGAATTCACTGTGGGAGCGTCCTAGAACTCATCTCTGTACGGCATCCCCTGGAATTGTGGGCAATTGTAGTAAGAGGTGCTCACGCGTCACAAAACACTTTGTAACTGGAGCATGGCTTACATATTCTCATACCTAGGTACTGCTGTACTGATATATATGCTGCATATAGATATTGGGAATACTAGACCTCCTTTAGGAGTGACTGCTACTTAGCACAATTTATATCTGTAGCTGCAACTGATAAATGCACCAATGGCTTAAACCTCTGATTTACAGATGTTTAAACTAGAGAACTGTAAATCTACAATTTTATTAAGAAAAGTTTAATACGGAGTTTAATATGTTCAGTACAATTGTTTTCTCAATTGCTACTTTAAAAAAATTACATTTTGCCAGAAGCATCCAGATTGCTGTTACATGTGTGACCTAGTCACTTCAATATCACAATGTTGACAGGCTGATGTGGATCTGACACTACTGGTTACCAAAAAAACCACAAAGAAGCACAAAAATTTTTCCTCATTAAACAACAAACTAGAATAGTCATAAAAGACTTTAAAAGATAAGGAAACGGGATGTGTTAGAATATAAAAAACATTATTTACAAATTACAAGTGATTTATAAATGACCATATATTCCTAATCATATACATCTATACCTAGGCTAGCTTAACTCTTTACATGTTTACTTTTTTCAGGTGTATGATCCCTGCTTTAGAAAGACACTACATATTACATATTGCTCTTTTGTTACAGAGACAGGTGAGACTACCCCAGGAATCCAAGGGATTTTTGCAGGAGTTTTCAGAGGTAAAATATCTCTCTCTCTGAGTGTGGTTGTTTTATTTCCAAATTCTTTGTAGTCAGCATGAAAGCAAAGGTAGGCCATTTTTTTTTTCTGGCGTAGCAGATAAAACAGATTTATCTGATTTTTATGCAGATGTGTCCTGCATCTCCACTTAAGTGCACAAGATGGACTGTGCTGTGGCTGCCCTTGCCTCCAAAGTCTTGTTCACCTTTGCTGCCTGCATCAGGTACCCTCCTTTCAAAGAAGCACTCTCCTGCTATGCCTCCTGCCTCATTGCTGCCTTTTTGTAATGGAATTTGGATGATAAATGTCAAGGTAGAAGACAGTCATCTGAGTACTTAAAAGAGCTTATGGGGCAGGTAATTTTCCTATTCAATAGAAAGCTCAAAAACTAGAAAAAATTTTCCCAACAAATTCTGCATTCACTCTCAGTGAAAGAGAGGTCACCTGTAAAACTACCTCTTCTTTCCCCACTCTTTTTCCCTCCCTGATTTTTAATTTTTTGTAACTTTTTTTTTCTTTCTCAAAGTCTCTCTCCTTTATCTGGTAAAGACAGCAAATGAGCTTCCACTGTTTGAGTCTCACTCCACCTTTTACTCGGCAGTATTTACAATCCACTGGCCACATCGAATGCTTTGGCAGTACAGCTAAGCTCCTAGTAGTGCTGGAATTTGGGTTTTGTTCACCTACAGGATTTTAAGTCTTTCCATGAAAATGGGAAAAATGCCTATATTGTATTAGTTCTGAATGTGATCTTTTTGGATGAGGGTTAGTATAAGACCTGAAAGCCAAGCTACGGGTAATTTTCCTAAATTTAAAATTTTGGTAGGAAGTGACAAGGATTCTGAAAACCAGAAAAAGAAATTCATGCAGTGTTTTCTTGGCATAATGATTTATGCTCAATTTCAGCTGTATGATGGAATTTCTCCCAGGGCCTTAAGGGCTGGCAGCCGCACTAGACTGTTAATGGTTCAGCACAGATGGAGAAGCACGGGAGACAAAATGAAGTGCAGATTTCATATTCACAGTTCAGGACTTGTGGAAGAGAGCCAAATCAGACTACATGTTCCTTCTGTTTAGTGAGTCCGGGAATGAAATAAAGTGATGTATAACATAAATATTTATAAGTCTCAGCCTCAGTTCTTTGGAAACACCTGCCGAGGTACTGTGAGAGTTGTCAGTAGGCTACTCTACAGATCATCAGCACTTTTTGCCAAGCCAGGAAAATGTTCTTGCCATTCTCATTTGTATGTACATATGTATTTTTAGTGATTCTTCCTCTACTGCTTCTAACTTTCTGTGTCTCATTGCGAAATATATGTATCAGCTTCATGGACTACTAAAGCCCTATAAACCACATCAGATCTGCTACAAGGAGAAGACATGAAGGTATTGAGCTGAAAAATAAATGGCAGCATTTTAGGGACTACCTTGAAACACTTATTCAAGAGTCAGATAGCTCTCCTTCACTTTAAATTCCCTTGTACATGCTGTTTTAAATCAGCTTCCCAATGGCAGACTCAGATTAGGAGCTGGTAGTCACACTTTTCTACCAATAAATTAGAGGTCAGAATCAATTGGGAAGTCTGGAGGCCAAGAGTACTTGAACATGGATTGAAAATGAAGGACAAAGAACAAGTGATCACATCAAAAACAGTAACTACATTTGGGCATTTGTGGGATTGGTAAATGGAAAAGGATGAAAGAAGAGAGGAAAAAGCTAGTATCTCAGGAGAAAAAAAACAGAGTAGAGAAGTGTCAAAGTATAAAAAATGTAAAACAGAGAAATGGCCACACATTTGTCCTTAAAGTCTTCATTAAATTTCCAAAATACAGCTTTATTATTCAGGCATACCTTCCCATAACACACATGCAGCTTTTCAACCTGAAAAATTGCTTATGTTATGAACAGTTTCTATGCAAATATTTAATGCAAACATTATCTAAAACTGTTATAAGCATCTCCAGGAGCGTAAACACTGAAAACTGCAGAGATTCTTCAGTGCAAAGCTTGAAAATGTACTAGTTTTTCAATATCACTTCATTAACTACCCCTTCCATACACACTCCCAGACCATGTGTAAAATTAAGCTGGTCCCCTATGACATAAAATGTATTTATACCAGATTACTTGCTTCATTCAGAAAAATCTCACTTGAAGGGGATCATGTGAGCATATGAGAAAAGGCTACGCTGAACCATGCAGTTTCCTTAATTTTTAAAATCAGCCTTTTTTTACTATCCTGAGAAATAAAATAGTTGTATGTTATTCTTAATGCAATACCTAATTTCATATTGCTCACAGGGATTTTAGAACTGAAATGAAAATGCTGAACTACAGAACTTAACAGCTAACAGCCTTTGTATGCCACACTTTTTAATAGAGTTAAACCCCAGTGTGTAAGTAGGAATCAAAAGAGCTAAAATAACTATTTTAAAATTTTTCATTGGGCTTTGACTCAAACATGTTTGTAAGGCTTTCTCTCAAAGAAAAGCAGCAAATAAAAACTCTGGGCCAAAGAAAATCTTTATGTGGCTCAAGAATGCTTTATTTCCTGTTCAGGAAAGACACACAACTTTGGAAAAGTCACACTGGCTGTATCTATCCAGAAGCAATTTCGTGCAACAAAAATAGATTGGCAGATGAGAGCAAGTGATGCTGAGAAACCTGAGATCTTGCAGATGGCTTATGGATCCAAAGACTGAAGAATCAGCATACTTTATTGCAGTCTAAGCGAGGTGAATACCTCAGTAGCAGTGAAATGGGCCCTCACACCAGGCCGATTTGTCTGGACACGTCAATGGTAGTGTCCCCGCTCACTGAAAAACCTGAAGGGCTGGCACTAGTGGCGGGGGCTGAGGGACCTTCCAAGCGCTCCCTCACTTACCAGGCTGGTAGGCCTGGTGTGGCAGGCGTGGCTGTATGAACTTGTAAAGAAACCCTGTTAAAGGGGTTGAATGTGATTAAACAGCGATAACAAACTGAGTTTATCTGGTTTAGTTCACTGAGTTTTGCAATGGAGGAAAACTAATTGATGCTTCAATCAAAATGAAGGATCAGTTCTACCAAGGGGACTAAAAACCAGCAATATGCAGTGCCTGTGCTGTGGGATATGAAAGCAGAGAGAGAAAAATACAGTCATAAAAACACTAAGGAGAGCAACTGAAGAAAAAAAGATGAGTCTGTCAAAAGTGAGTGACAGATGATGGAAAGAAATCAAATGGGTGACATAAGATGAGCTAGAATGAAAAAGAAGGCCTCAGCAGAGAAAGGAAAGAGAGAGAAAAAGTAAAAATGTTAAAGAGGAGTTAAGAACTAGAATGAAATAGTAAATAGGGAGATATAAAAAATGTTTCAAATATTTATTACCTCCCTATTTAGTTTCTTATCTAAACTGTGTGTATGGTGTATCTGAACATGTGCAATACCGGACTCAGATATGCTTACACTTGCCAAAGGGCCAGCAGCTGGAGTCAGCCTGGAGATATGGGCACCCCTGGCCCATGGTGTCAGCTATGGGAGCCAGTGGGGTCTCTGTCCTGCCCTCTGGGGCAAGTGGGGGTCTTGGCCCCAAACACTGGGCTGGGAATGATGCGTGTCCTGAAAACCAGCGACTGAGGGGTTCAGTGTGAGTGAGAGTGAGGGGCTCAGTGCCGGCAGCTGGAGCAGGACCACAGGTCACAGCCCGGCTGTCTGGTCCTGGCTGCCGGGGGGTGAGTGTCTGCATCTCCCCCAAATCATGAATGCAGGGTTTGTTATAACATCCCTTAACAAGCATGTCTGTACTTTGTAGGGAAAAGTCATTTCATACTCATTAGGAGAGTTAGAGAAGATCAGAAAGAGATTCATTTGTGGAGTATGCCTTCATAGCATTCACACTATTATCCAATCATTCTGAGTGGAAATAATTAACCTGCAGTGCTCTAGGCTGTCACGGTAATATGTTTTTTAAATGCTCTATATAAATTTAGTTCTTAGGAGAGATGTCTCACTGAGAGCTCAGAGAACGTTCACAAAATGGTGAAATGAAACCAGTGCACACTCTTCAATTCTGCTGAACTAGCCCCAAGTGAGTCAGCTCTGACCTGGATCGTTCAGGAGGAGGTCACTTCCAAGCCTGCTGTCAAAGTCAGCAGCAAATTTTTCATGAAGTTCAGTAGGATTTGTCTGGAGCTTAAGTTTTATATTCCATACTTGTATTGCTAATTTTTTTTTCTGTAAATTTTGATGGTTTGCATACAGCTCATTTTGATTTGAGGTGACAGTGGCATTACACCACCTTTGTACAGAAAGCACCAAGAGTTTCTTTAAAACTGATATTTCAGTTGCTAAGCTGCCAGTCTCAAGGCAATGTGCTTTACCTTCCATTGATGATCTGTATCCTGCTTCCATAAAAAAAAAAACATTTTTGAACAAGACAGAAAATGGGCACAAGAAAGTAATGAAGAATACACTTTTCTTTTTTGCAAAGAGATTCAAAGAAACCCAACATAGTGCCATTCATTCATAAACAGCCTGAAACAGCTTCACTAAAAATATTATAAAGAAGAAATAGAAGAAAAGAGTATCAGTCCTTCCTGTTGATCAACTGGCAAGCATAACATGATGTTTCATTTCCATTTCCTTGGTACAGAGTTAAATTATTATAAATTACTTACAGTAGTTAGATGCAGTGCAGTATTCCTACTAACAGAGTGGTGAGAATAGTGTTTTATTTCAAAAGTGGTCTGGTTTATTTAAGAATGACGCAGCTACACTTATAGCTTTTACAACTGTGTGTACAGTTACAGCTTGAAAACCACTTGCAAGTATGCAGCAGATGACAGTCTTAAGAAGCACTAAGTTAATTTAAAATACCTAGTATTTGCACATGATGAGCTGGGTAAGTGTGACAGATTCGCGAACAGGCTGGGTAGAAGTAACAAGTACATTCTTGCAAATCCCATTCTCCTTAAGGACTGGTGTAACAAATGTGACCTTGTGCCAAGATGCAGAACTTCTACTCAGTCTTCTAGTTCCTCTTGACTACAGTTGCATTCTGAGAATATAATTAATCTCAGATAGGTTTAAGAATTAATGATCTGGATAGCACTGTTCAAATACTGTCACATTTTTCAGTGGTGTTCTAAAAGTCATAATTAAAGAAGCCACTTTGCAGCAACAAATTCTCCTTAGCAGTGGTGAATATAAGAACTTAACTGATAAAAGTTTCATGTACAGTTTAAAGGCTTATTAAAATTCAGGACTTGCATATATGCAAATACGTAAAATAGTAGGATGGATTCACACCATTTTGATATAATGTTTAAATAATTTACAAAGTACAAAAAATGCCAAATTTCTTCTTCTTAGTAAAACTAAGTCTGTGATTGCAGACCCCAGCTCCCTGAGCTGAGGGTCTCTGACTAGTCCTCTCTTCCCTGACACCGATTCCCATCACAGCATCACACTGCTTAAGAACAGCCCTTTCATTTGCAAACCTGGTTCTATTTCCTGATGCAGCTGACAGCACATCTCTGCAAATAATTTTGTATGCCTGCCTGGGATAGTGATATATTTGGGTGAGATGAGAATGAATGGTAAACCTGGGAAAGTGGGAGCTTCTTAGGCCTATGTCGTTGCCAAAGTTTGCATAGTGCTGAACCATGATCTCATTTTCTACATCATGGAGCTGGTGGGAAGGTGTAGAGTGTTATTCAGTATTGAAGGAAGACAAAAAATGTTTTCCTGCTAATCCTTGCAAAAGAAAAGTTGAGGTATTCCAACATAGCTTCTGAGATTGGAAATTACATTTATTGTCAGCTTTGTTCATGAGCATTTTGAAAGGCATCTATTCTATATTCATGCCTTTAAACTGGAAGAGGGTAGGCTTAGATTAGACATAAGGAAGAAATGGGTGGCAAGGCACTGGAACAGGTTGCCCAGAGAAGTTGTGGATGCTCCATCCCTGGAAGTGTTCAAGGTCAGGCTGGAGGGGGCTTTGAGCAAGGTGGTCCAGCAGAAGGTGTCCTTGCCCATGGCTTGGGGGTTGGAACTACATGATCTTTAGGGCCCCTTCCAACCCAAACCATTCTTGATTCTATGATATCATGTATAGCAAAATCATTACATTATTAACTAACAGCCTGAAACATATTAGGTGATTATACACTATCATAACAGTAAGATTTATCTAACACATGCAATAAGTATGTGAAAAGAAAACCTATTTCTATTCATTTTTCTATGAATTACAACATTAAAAAGGCTAGTTAATTCCTAGAGCATTAGGAGGACAATTGGAGCGAAGTTCTCGGGCTTTCACTAGACAAAAATCCTAATAAAATTAGTTGCTTGACCAAGGAGATATGAAATCTGGCTTATAAAGGAACTTTGAAATGTTTGCACAAAAACGTTAGGAAAAAAGTTTCAAATGATCACTGGCTTTCCATCTTGACACTTTGCTAATCATTGCAAAAAACCTAAGGAAGGAATAACACTGAAACATAAAAGAAAGGTCACTTACTGAACAAGAGTTTAAACCTTTATTTATTTGGGCAGCTTTTTAAAGATGCTTTTCTCTATGAACCAACACTTGCATGCACAGGCACACACAAAAACACTGACCACAGCATGCTGATGCTGATTACAAGTCTTCAATTCAGGCTGCAAGATAAAAGAAATAAACTGCTGCAACAGGTGGGAATGATTTCATTACATCTCCTGATTTTCTAACTGTTAAAACATCTAGTTTTCTGTGGTTGTAGGGCTCTTCAGCTGCTAGTGCTCAATTTCTTCTCTTTTGCCTGCAGCTTCCATTTCTTCTTATAACCTTCACATTACATTTCTCACTTGTTGTGCATTTATTACATTCCTAGTTTTAGTAAGTATTTCCTGCAGCCTGCTCAAAATCTATTATGAAGATAATTGTCTTGCCTTGACATAAAACTGTCACCGTTACATAAACTTATTGCTTGCTGCTCTGCAGCCTGGATAAACATCTCTTTTAAACTTCCCCATCTCTTTCCTCCAGCAGCAAAATTCCCTTCTTGCCTTGTGGAAATTCTCCCCAGTTTAACTATACATAATTCATTTAGGCTAGTTACCCTAATATAAGTTTGATATCTTCCTTTGTTCCCTTGGTGATCTCAGGTTTTCATCACGCAGTCCTCTGGATTTCTAGCTAAGACTTTTCACTCTCTACTCATATCACTGTACGCACAAGGAAATGAGAACTGGATAACATTCTTCTTTAGCCATCCCATTAAACTGTTCTATTTGTGCACTGAGCTACAACTATAATGAATTTTTACATAGAAACATGGAGAGCTGTGAATGGCATGAATAAAGGCATTTAAAGCATGCACTGCTTTGTATTTTATTTGTCTTTTATTTCTGCTTTCGTCAGTTGCTCCTCATCTATCTACAGATCCCTGGGTGTGGGAGGACAAGTACATTAATTTATGTTTGCACAATACCTGCTGCAATAAATCCAAGCTGACTCTAACCCATAGGCAATAGTCTCACACAGAATGTTTATAAATAACAAAATAATTTTTTAAAACTCAACACAATTACTAGAAAGTACAAAAGAAAGACTAGTGGCACCTACTGAACAGGGAGAAGTGCTTGATTTTAACTTCAGCCAAAGAGGCTTTGCAGTGTTCTGTCGTGAGCTACGTGAAGGAAACTTACACTAAGCCTGACAGAGCTCTCAACTGTGTAGAAAGAACATTTGCTGGGACTGCAGCTCTCATGGTCCTAACCCTCGTGCTTCGAGTCAGTTGTTTCCAAACAAGCCACAATTTGTTGAAAAGGATACTGTATCTCATTTTTCTCTGTCTTACTTGGTGTCAGTCAGAAATACATCTGACTTCTGAACCTGAGAGATCCTGAAATAATTCAGTTGTAACTCACTTGCTATGCATAAAATCCCTACATCTTTTTCATTCCCTATTACTAAATGTTTTTTTTTTTAATTTACTATTCAAAATTTTTACCTAAACCAGAGTAAAGTAACCATGTACAATAACAAATACTAGTTTGTATTAAAAGAAGCAACCAAAGAAATGTCAACGTATGAGTGAATAAATGTGGGAGAGAGAAAATAGGTAAGAAGATCACTGGCTATTGCAATGCTAGCACACAGGAAGCAAGAAGCAGCAAGCTTCCAGTAGAGAAACCTCCTGCCCCAAAGGTCCTGTCACTAACAAAAAAATGTATTTGAGAAGTCCCATTAGAGCAAGGGTTATTGATTTGGGAGTTCTTACCAGGGCAAATCTGTTCAGTTTAGAGACATTACCCAGGAATCCTGATGAACCACACTCTTGCCATACTACAGTAAATTGTCCTACTGGGTACTGATTTTTAGAAGAGCTAAAAGCAAGCAAATCCACTTGTTATTTTCTTTTCAGAAGGCTCTGATAGGGTTTGGTTGGTTTGGTTTTTTTTAGTTTTCTTTTCCAGACCACTTCTACTGTTGACTGCAATTAAACAAAATACCTTGGACTACTTTATTATCATAGTTTGGCAATTGTCCTCATGCTACTCTCTTCTCTTCCAATAGCCCATTCACACACGGATCTCAGCCATCCTGGGCACAGCTGGAAACTGTTGCCAAGGATAAACTGAAATTCCTTTTGAGCTCCTCAAGACTTCTTCAAATTCTTTGTTTCCCAGTGGAACACAAAGAAGCCACAGTAAAAAAAAAAAAAGTAGTAATTACACATTGTTTCTTCAGAGTATGTTTCTTCAGTTGCATCTTTCACAACGTAACAACTACAGACTAGAAGCCATGGTTAACTCTTTAAAGTGTGAAATGTAGAGACTTAGCAAGAACTCCTAGACGATGTAAATAAAGCAGACACAATAAAGTAGAGAAATAACAAAACTCTCTATGGATTCTTACACATACAGGCATAAACTCAAATAGCACAGCTGTCTGTCAGCTGCTAGAGACAGGAGCCCCATGGTCTAAAATGCTACCTGCAAAATTAAATGGGTTTTGTTGCTCAGTTTAAAATCAGGTGAGCAGACAGAGATATAACCATACTCATATACAGATACATATATGTAGTTATAGAAATTCTCATAAAACTACTTATGTCATACTAAAAAATTGAGAATGACAACTTTTTTTTTTATTTTTACACTTTTAAGTAATACACTTTCTAATTAAGACACATAAAAAAAAAATTGTAAGTAGATATGCAAATCTGTAGTAATTACTTTGAAAGACCCAAATAGAAAGAAAAAATTATACAGCCCTTGGTATATAATTCTCACTTTATATTTGAATAAAGCACTTGATTTTTCTGTTATAAAGTAAATCCAAGCAGGAGAAGTAGTACTTTGTTTCTTACTGCATCCCTTAGCTGTTCATGCACAAAATAAAAATTGATTTATTTCTAAGAAGGTCACTAGATGTCTAATAACTAGGTGGAGAAAACCTCTTGATTGTTGTTTAAAACTAAGGGAGCAAGAGATGAGTAACAGTAAGCTCTTCAATTTGCAGTCCTTTTCACTTGTGGAACTAAAACCTAAGAAATATCTGAATATAATAAATAGTTCATTATAGGTCCTGTTTTACATATGATATGCTGTGATTTTAACTCAATGAAACAAATCCTTAATTCTGTTGAACAAAATCCACTTTCAAGAAGATTAATATGTGACTATAAGCCATTTTCTTTGGTGTTCTGTATGGATAGACAGTCAAACTATGGTTAATTACTATTACTGTAGAGCACAGAACACGTGAATGACAATTCTTGTGTAAAAGTTCTGTAACTAGAAAAGCACATAAACAAATACTTAATAATCCAAATCTAAATCAGTAATACAGAGGTTCTCAAGCTTTTCCACTTTGTGACCCAATACATCAAATGATAAAATAACAGATGTTATTGATCTATGTAAATGAAATAAAATGGATAAGATATATTTAAATGAGTTAAAAGAGAAAGCAATGGTTTGGCAAACCAGAGCACGGGCACTGTACTATAGATAGAGTAGGTAGCTTGTAAAAAGGTACAGAGACAGCTTTGGAAAAGAAACACTAGATCTGGTGTCAATTGTTAAAGATTGGGAAGCAGAATTAAAGAAATCATATAATAGATGGTAAAATTACTTGCATAGAAACTGTCTTTCATTTCTTTTCTTTGACATGTATTGACAAAATTATATATATCAGAATTTTTAATACAGGGCACTACCAATACTTACAGGAGGACCAATAATTCTTACTTTATCTAATAGAAATTAAAAGAGTAATGATAGCAACTTGGTGACATAGTATATACTGAAAGAAGCAATAGTAAGGCAAGGGTCCAATTTTACTTCCTTTAAGAAAATCCATGCACATTCAATTAATTTAATTTTGTCCACAGACAGTACGAATTTAAAAGAGAAATTGAGAATTAATCAGAATACTTTGCCACTAATATGGAAGAATGTTCTTGATTCAGACAGTAATTTCCTAACTATGGCATTTTTGCACAAGTTGCCATATCTTTTTGTAACAGGCTGCAATAAAACAGATTTCTATGTGGCTGGTTTTATTTACTTTTAAAGAAAAGAAACCTCCTAAGTATTTCTTTTGAAATTAAAAAAAAAAAATTAAAACAGGCACAAAAACATCAGCTGGTATTTTCTAAAGAGTGCATAATTCAACGGTTTTCAAAGGTCTTCTAGGACAGAGCAAGCAAAGTGTTCCTGGTGACCTATAGAACTAGGACACTGGGGACCCTGATAGAAATTAGATTTTTTTAAAAGGAGCAGTAATTTTTTCAGATGTTATTTCTGATCCGAGTTTCTAATGACAATTTCTGTGACTTACATATACATTCTCTTATTAAGAAAGAAAATCTCTCCACTAGCTCTGATGTCCCCAGAAATAATAAAAAACAATAAAAATAGTAAGATGGAACCACAGAATAAACATACTGAAATAGTTAAAATAGTTTTCAACAAAACAAAGAGGACTTTTTCTATATAAGTGTGATTTTTAAATTGATGCTGCTACTCTAAATGCAAGGTATTACACCAGGAATGATTGCATGAAAGCCTGATTCTGTGAGTAGGACAGAAACTTCCCAGAAAATGCCTGTTTTTCTGACCCATGTCATAAAGAGGCCTATTAGCCATCTCAGAAAAGTAGAGTAGCACTCTCTTTCTTTCATTTTTCTTCCAGATCATTTAGGGTTAGGGAAAACACATTTGGAGGAACAGGCACTCTGGACAGTCAAATCCATTTGAGCAGCTGCACTCCACCAGACAATGATACAGTCAGGTTTGTATCATTCTGTCTGCAATTACCCGCAAAGGAAATCTAAGTCCTGAAGCTTCAAGAAATTACCGAGGTTCAGGAAGTGGGACAACTGTAAGAATTTCTTTTGAGATACCTTCTCCTAATAAAAGAGTTTGTACTGACTGAGGAAAAAAAAAAGATACCTAATAAAATATCTTTTTTGGCAACTGTTTGGAATAGGTAATCAATGACAGCTACATTAGTGCTAGCTAATTAAGTTATTTAAAAAAAAATCCGTAGGTATTTGGATTACTTTTTCTTGAGTCATTTAACAAGTTTTGTTTTGTTTTGTTTTGTTTTCAGACTGTCACTCCTATTTATAATTACTGATTTTTAGAAGCTCTTTACAGTCATTAATCCTTGTAACTAAAAACTGTAATGCTTTTGCCATCTATAGCACTAGTATTGGAGAACTTCACATAATTTCCAGTTAAATTTAAAAAAAAAAAAAGAAAAAAAAAGAATGGTGGAACAGGATAAAGGGATAAAGAGCATTGAGAAAGCAGTCTGATCACCCATCGGTCAGTGTTTCAGAATCAATAACCAATTTACTACAGCACTTTATTACAGTATAGCTTAATGAGTTCTTGAGATCAAACCTGGTTATTTTTCAAGGTGTAATATACCCCAAATTAAAATCTACCATTTTTCTTTCTTTCCTTGAGTAACCAGTGACACAAGCATTATGGCAGTTAATTCAGAAATAAAATCTCATTACTCAACACATATATATCCTTAAACACGTTAGCAAAATACTATTGAAACTGTTTACACTAGTGTGGTTTATTTTTGAGATTGAGCTAATAGATCTGGGAGAACAATAATCTCCCCAGAGTGACAAATGGCTGTGAGAAAGCAGTGGATAACAATCTCTAGTGCTGGCAGAGCTGTAGCTGCAAGTGATTAAGCCTTAAGGGTCCTACTGATGTCAGGGTTGTTATAGTTTCTTTTTCCAGGCAGGATGACTATTTGATAAAATTAAAATAAATAAGTATCATTAGCAGATATAAAATATACACACACTGAAATAAATAAGCCCTTACATTTAGATACAGAAAATCCATTCCTAATTGCTCCCCAGCTCTGAGTCAAGCATTGTTTGAAACCATCGTGTTCAAAAGAATTTTATCTTTTAATCATGGTTGCAAGGAAGACATATCAAAGAAAAGAAATAATATTTTCCAGTGGAGTCTTTGTTCCTGTCATATTTCTAAGTTGGAATGTTACTTTTCAGCATGTGATTTTTATTATATTCTTCAAAATATTATTAAGAATATTCACCTGGGGAATTAATAACCACAGACTTTGTCCAAACTTTATTTATTATTGTTGTTAAATTTTTCTTACACAGATTTGTGGAACTAACATATCTCACTTGGCATTTGATATTTTGATCTCATCCCCTCAGGCAATGATGCTATTAAACAAGATGCTGCACCACTTTTATCAAAATACCTCCTGAACTGTGTATAATACCCACTAAGTCAATTCATACCAATAGCAAAAGAAACGTTATTTTCTCTCCTCAAATTACTAGTTAATACCTTCTAGACTGTGAGCTTTTTCAGATTTGCAGAAACTTTATCTTTCTGCCTTGTATACTGTAGGGGTCATTACAGCTGAATAAATGAAGTTCTAACAACTGCTTATTAAAATTGCCTTTACTGGAAAATGTGTGTTTAAAAGGGCTCCTCCCCATTCTTAAAGGGCTTTTTAAAGACAAAGTTGCAACTGACAATATTGTATTTCAAAGCTATATCAGTAATTCTTTCAAAACAATAATGTAAGAGAGAAAATTCTGTCCAAGCTTAGCCTAGAGATCAGGATTACTCCTCTTGGGTGACACATTTGAGACCTGGTACAGCAGAAGCCCAAGCTTCTAAAGATAATCTTTTGAAATATTGTTAGCATTTGTTGAAATCTCACTTAGCGTGAAGTTTGTAAGACTGGTTCAGCAATATTCTGACCTCACTGAAGAATCACGCAAGAGTAAATCAAAGCCCGCAAGTAGCACACACAGCTCTTATCCCTATGATGTTGTCTCTCACAAAAGCAATAGTTCCTGGAGCAACAATCCAACAGCAACAACAGTAGGAGAAAAAATAAAATAATTCAGTAATCACTTTGAATATGAAAAAAAGATAAAGCAAAGAGTTCAGGTTAATTCAGTTCTGAAATAAATCTTCTGAGGATGCTCATCATTTCGTACACTAGAATTATTTAATTGAGAAATGTTTCTGCAGATTAAATGGAACTAGCAATCTAATAATATTTTAAAAAGTCAAAGAAGATATGCCTTTATAGGCTAAAAGCTATGCTGAATTATTAGCCAGATCTTTCACAAGAAACTTAGGGAAAATTATGTCAAGGATGCAGAGCATGTGATCATACTTTCAAGAAGTAAACAAATTTGTTAATTTTATAAATTCAATCTTATACAAGACAAAAATATTATCTAGCGTGACTCCTTGCTACAATTACTAGTAGAAAGAGTGGCAATGTCAGAAGTTTTCAATGTGTTTATTTGCAAACACAATGACATTCTTACAGCTAGTATGATGAATGACAAAAGCATGATTTATTTGTAATGATAAAATCATATTATAAAGTCTGAGGAAAGTGAGACTTTAAGGACTGCTAATTTACTGGGATGGTGAGTATTCTGGGCACTAAGAAAGCAAAACCTTGAAGCATACGGGTTTTTATGGATTGGGAACAGATTGCACGTTGCCTTTCAGGATTAAATTATGGGTTGATGATGAGATCTCATCTTCCTTTTGACCTTAAGAATGAAAAGCCATCAGGAAGAATATTCTGGAAACTTAGTCCAGTTAGTAATTTTATTCTCTAAGCTGTTCCTATCAACTGAGCCTTACTCTTTCTCTGTCCATGTTTCTACAGAAAGATACTGAAATCCACTGCTAGAGATTTTAGTCTTATTAAAATGTTCTTTACTATATTTTAAATGTTTAAAAAACCAAACAGGTATGAAAATCTATTTTAAGAAATTCTATTCGTTCTAATGAAAGAAATACAAGTAGCATAGTAGAGTAGCTAGTAGAGCTGTTATTTCTTTCCAGATCCCAAATCCAGGGGCAGATTTGTTGAGATATCTGAAAGGCCATCCCCCTTCTCCTTTATTGCTGGCTACTTGTAATATACACTGTGTTGTGATGACAGAGAAATTTCCAATCTAATCTCTTCCTTACGAAAGCTGCAGTCCAATATTCAAAACTGCCTGCAGCTATATTTTGTTCAGTAACACCTACTGTGCAAAAAGAAACATAGCAAGAAAAGATACTACCTTTTTTTTTCCACTTTACTGTTACAGCCAAAAGTAAGAGAAGAAAAAAAAAAACCTATATGCTATATGCATACATTTAAAGCACTGAACTGCTTAAATTTGAAAGGCCCAAGCAGCCTTGGAAGATTTTCCTTGGCTACCTAAAACATAACTTCTTTTCACAGGCAGAATATCAACTTAGCCTAAATTATTTCATTAAAAATGTCAAAATGGGACGCTAATAGACTTTGAACCCTCTATAAATTTTTTTTTCCTTTCAGATTGCTATTAGGTGTTTTCCATTACATGTCTTTCTGTGCCCTAATAAGAGTCACACTAATGATCTGAAATGAAAATGTGCCCCGGGGAACATTTGATTAAAATGTATAATATTGAGCAACAATGATTCATTGGTAATCATAAATTTATAATACTGATGGCAGACAAAATTGTATCATTTTTCAGCGAGCAATATACTCTCCAAGAACAGGTGGATTTGAAGTCATTCCTAACATTGAATGATGTAGATAGAAGAGCACATGGAAGTGACCTTTAGTCTGATTGACTATCACATCCTATTACGCATACACATTCGTAGAGACTGAGGTATCTTCACTGACGCAATAGATTAACATTGCTAGGGTGTCACTATTGAATATCAGTGGATATTTGTGGAACACAAATGAGGGGAATTACTGATAACAATTAGAAGTTGCATAAAAAATGTGCTAGGCAGACAGTGGGCAGATATACACCATTATAGTTACAATGAAGTCACTAAGGCTATCCTGGTTTGGATTTGGTCGCTAAAATGCAATTATAATACAGAACTGGAGGGGTATTATAGCACTCTTGAGCAGGGAGTAAAAAAGGGAGTAAAAACTACATTCCAAGATGTGTAAAATAACATTTGCATAGTAGAAATTTTACCTTAGCTGTTAAAATATGCTAACTAGAAAGATTTTTTCCCAAATCACTTAATATCACTTATAAGACAAACCATTTGCATTTTTGTGTAAATAATAATGTAAGCATTTTGTTTCAGTACTTTAGATTAATAATGTCGATGGCGCAAAACTGAAAAAAAAATGCCAAATATTCACATCAAGTTATTAATACTGTAAATAATTTCATCTGTGCTTATTGATGGTATCAAAAGCAGGGAAAAAACATACAACTATCTATATGGCATAAATGGCTGATCTTGCTATGATTAGCAGGCTTTTCTGCCCAAAATCTACATCTACCATAGATGATCCCATTCTGATCATGAGTAAGTTATATGAAATAACTGCACAGATAGTAAAATTAAAATAAATGTTCTAGTAATTGTTTGGGAAGAACTGGAAGCACACTGAAGACAGGATTACAATTCAAAGAGATTTGGAAAAATCAGAAAAAGTCATTTTGAACTCAAGAATACGTCAGTCAAGACAAGTGGAAAGTGCTCTCTGAAGAATGACTTGGCAAAATTAGTAAAGCTTCAGGTATGAGTTTATGTCAGTGTCAAGGAACCATTTTTCAAGGCCACAGACCTGTAGAGAAATGAGTCAACAGATGAGTATGGGGAATGAAAAAGACTGTAAAAGAAACAATTTGAAAAGGCTGGATTTTTTAGTCTAAGGAGGATAAGATTGAAAGGAAACAATATGATGGTCTTCACTCTGTGCAAGGTTGTCACAAAAATGGAAAGAATCTTTTAATGATTATTGGGTAAGAAACAGTGAGCAATAAGTTTAAGTTTCAGAAAACATTTAGAGGAAGTTATTTTAAAAATCATCCTAACATCTGCCTTCGAAATCAAAGTCTTTCTGGTTTCTTTCTCATTTGGAGTGTCTACCTAATCAGCATCAGAAAAAAAAATTAAATTACTAACAACCCAAATAAAGAGAAAAAAAAAGATGCATTTTTGTAGATATATTTTAAAAGTCTGTATACTATATTCAATATCTATTTCTGTGCCTCTGTGAAGAATAATCACTTAGGAATCAGAATTGCCTTCAAGTCTAATGGCCTTTAAGTCTAATGAAACAAAAGATCTGTATGCGAGATCAAGTGTGCAGTTTCAATTATTAAAACAACATTCCTTCTGGCTTGTAGGAGATTCTCCATTAGATGGAGAAAGCAGTTATGTACTGGTGTTTGAATTTTGTGATGTTTCTCTTCAGCACCTAGAAAATCTAATTTCCTGTGAATGGGGCTTGTGTTATCATCCATCACAACTCTTTTGTGCTGGCTCCTCACTAATATTGCTCATAACAGCTTGGACTGATAAGATGACTGTGGTCTTTTCCGAGTACAGATGCTTGGACTCAAATCAAAACAGATACCAGACAACCAATATGTGTTAGGGCAGTACCAGCAACACACAGGAAGCTTTCTATTCTCAGTTCTTCTCCGGCACTAATGAAAGATCTTCTTTTTCTAATTTGAAGTGTTCCCTACTGCTGTCACCAGACTGTATTATGAGTAATTTAACAGTATTGAAAGCTGAATGAAAGCAGCTGTCAATCAAATTCTAAAATTACCCAGTTATTTGATTTTTTTTTGGTGCCATAGGGTGGGAAGCATACACCAGCAATTTTGTGTGTATAGTAGGCAGAGATATTATTTTTTCATATGTTTTTCTCTACATCTCTTGTTACTCAAAACCAGTTTTTTGATACTGAGATCTATGCCCTAAATGCTTAGAAGCACACAAACAAAACTGAGACATATGAGAAGTACAAAATACATGCAAATCCAGTCAATTCTGCTTAGTTCTGAAAGAGGAGCCAAGTTACACAGCAAGTTAATGGCATCAAAAAGGTATTCAAACAAATTTTCAGTACTGCTACTGCTTCTTTGCAAGTTGGTAGAACAATACATCGCTTTCAGAGAGCAGAAGATAATATGCAATTCTGCTTTTGTTATGTTTTGAGGGTTTTTTCAGTTCTTTGAAAACATTATTACAGTAAAAGTTATAAAATGCTTTTTAAGACTGAGTAGGTACAAAATGCAAATTGCATTAGTAAAGAATTATTGATTGACTATTACAGCAAGAGTCTTTGAAAGCTGCATAATTACCATGCTGTTAACCAGACAGGTTTTTCAGAACCCTGGGATAATTTTTTTCCACAGATAAGAGATTTAAATGTCTCAAACTGATGATTTTAGAGGTCTGAGTTCTGAGCAAAGAGCTATTTGGAGCTGGCTAACAGCAGCCGGAAATACCTGGCTAATACCCTGGCAGAGTATTTGTGCAGGTATTTCTGACTTCTCTTAAGTCTCTTCTCATTAAATAATTGGCATAATATGCTTAATATTCTTTGTACTCAGAAAGCAATTGTTATAATTAGTAATTTATATATGAAAATAATTTTGAGTTGTTCAAAAGGAGTAAGTTTATCAGGATTCTGAAGCACAGGACAAGGAGAAAACCAAACTCTGTGAGGACAGAACACAATACTTCTCATTGCATTCAGCCTTCTGTGCATTTAAGTTAGGCCCTTGCCAACAGGTTACAGATGGAGCTTCATATCGCATCTGCAGTGAGGTCAGCAAAGTTCTAGACCTGATTGCTGGGTCTCCTCTTATTCTCTTTCTACGCAGCTCAGATTTGTAAATATTCATGTCAGCCTTGTGAATGGCACTCGTTCCTTCTCAGATGTCTGAAGTACTAGTGGCTTCAGATGGGGAGATGGAATGGAGTAGTACAGAGGTCACACTTACAGAGGAAATTTTACTATGTGTCAAATTTAAGAATTCAAGAATGGGAATGGTGTCAGGCAGGAAAATCTTAGGAAAGCTTATCCTATTACAGAAAAAATGCTATTTTCATATCTGTTCCCTTACGCACTTTAACAGCAAAGATGATATCTAAATCCATTTATTTTATTTAATTTATTATTATACTTATTATATAGAACTGAAATTTAAAAAAGCCAAATAAGCCACACTCTTTCCTACACCAGAACTTTCCTTTTGCTTAAAAGAGAATGTCATTAAAATGTCACATCGAAGCGAAAAGCAGATATAAATTGTATTCTTCCAACCTGAGCAACCTGATCTAGTCGAAGATGTCACTGCTCCTTGCAGGGGGGTTGGGCTAGACGACCTTTGAGAGTCCCTTCCAACACTAACCATTCTATGATTCTACGATCTCAAGCTGACATGGAAACAGAAAATGGTTTTCTTCTCTGTCTATCTTACTGTATAGCACAAATGTAAAACAATGGGGGATCACAATTAGGTGTGCTTTCAATCAATATAGCTGTATCCAAGTCTCCTTTTTTCAGCTCTCGGAAGAGCCAGACTTGTATACCTTGTGTGATATACAGGCTTACACTGGTGGCTATTAACAGAAAATGGCATTTGTTCTAGTCTTCAGTGGCTGTGAGAACAGAGAGTGCAGCACAGCTGTCTGATGTTGAAGAATTTGAGCTATGTCCTTGAACACCACTTGCTCAATAACAAAAAAACAGCAATTAGAACAAGATAAGTAAATAGCAAAGGCAAAAATAGTAAAGACAACTAAAAATATATAACCAATCCAAAAGAAGCTTAAGGCGCATGAAAAGTATACTGCTACCAATCCAATTAGATGTTTAAGTGCGTGCACTTCACGTGTAAGTAGAAAAATTATAAAAGACTTATGTTGACTGAGAATAAGGGTCTCCGGAACACCATCCACAGAGTCCGTGCCCTTACTGCAACAAGTAGCACTGTAAAAAGTTATGTGAATTTTAAAACAAGAAGACTACTTTAACAGAGGGCTAACTTTAGAGAAGATTCTTGCCACTTTATTGTTCTTTTCTAGACCCTACTCAGATGTTCATATCTTTGGATGTATTCTCATACTCTCAAAAAAATCCTGGTGAACTGAAATCCAACAATGTTTATATAATTTTTTCCCTTAATACCCAGGCTGAGGGTTCTCTACCATGTAAGAAAGTCTGTACTTCATTCTCCTGACAGAGCTGAGAGATAAACTATTTTAGTAAAACAATAAAATAAAATAATAAAAAAGGAGAACTACAATTTAAAACATTTGCGAACCAAGTTTGTTTCCTCCTCTCATCACTTAGGATTAGAAAAATATCATTGGGGATGATTGTGCTTTTCCTGAGGGCCAGCTTGTTAAAGGTATCTTAGAATCATAGAATGGTGAAGGTTGGAAGGGACCTTCAACGGTCATCTAGTCCAACCCTCCTGCAAGAAGCAGGGACATCCCCAACTAGATCAGGTTGCTCAGAGCCTCATCCAGCCTGGCCTTGAACGTTTCCAGGGATGGGGCATCCACCACCTCTCTGGACAACCCGTTCCAGTGTTCTACAACTCGCATTGTAAAAAATTTTTTCCTAATATCCAATCTAAATCTACCTTCCTCTATTTTAAAACCATTACCCCTCGCCCTATCACAACAGGCCAGATTCAATTCCATCAGGGCTTTAGCCTTCATCACCTGCTCCCTGGCCACTCGCACAGCCTCTTTGTAGTCCTCCCAGGCTACCTGTCTCCGCTTCCACCCTCTATAGGCTTTCCTCTTCACTTTCAGTTGGTCCAGGAGCTCCTTGCTCATCCATGCAAGCCTCCTGGCCTTTTTGCTCGACTTGTTCTTCATTGGGATGCACCTCTGCTGACCTTGGAAGAGGTGCTCCTTGAATGTGGACCAACTTTCCTGGGCCCCTCTTCCCTCCAGGGCCGCCTCCCATGGCACTTTGCCCATCAGGTCCCTGAAGAGGCTGGAGTCCACCTTCTTGAAGTCTAGGGCTGAGAGCTTGCTGTGTAGTTTCCTTGCTGCCCCATGGATCTTGAACTCCACTGTGTCGTGGTCACTGCAGCCAAGGCTGTCCGTCAGTTTCACATCTCTCACTAGTCACAAGGTCGAGCATGGCACCGCTCCTTGTTAGCTCCTTCATTGCCTGCAGGAGGAAGCTATTGTTCATGCATTCCAGGAACCTCCTGGAGTGCCTGTGTCCTGCTGTGTTGTCTCTCCAACAGATGTCACTGTGGTTGAAGTCCCTCATGAGGACCAGGGCTTGTGACCGCGAGGATGTTCCTATCTGGCTATAGAGCGCCTCGTCTGCTCTGTCCTTCTGGCCAGGCGGCCTGTAGCAGACCCCCACCATAACATCCCCTGTCCATCCCCGTCCTCTAATCTTGACCCATAAGGTGTCTGTCAGCTCCTCCTCCATCCTCAGGTGGAGCTCCACGCACTCCAGCCAGTTGCTGACTTAGAGAGCGACACCCCTTCCTCCTCTCCCCTTCCTGTCTTTTCTCATCCCCAAGCAAATTCTGAATGTTTCTGATTATATACTCTCTGAAGGAGCTCTTCTGGTCTCTCTGCTGCTTCATTTGTAACTGACTTTTTATTCATTTGACTAGAATGACTGAGACTTATGCTTTTACTGAGTTAGTGTTTAGCTAGATCAGTGAGCTGAACTCATCATGAGCTCACACAATCCCTACTTTCAACACAAGAAAGCTAGAAAAATGCGTGGCGAGATAGATACTTGTGGCTAAACATCCTGATGGGTTCCTCACTTTGGTATACCAAGTTCATACTTAGATCAGACGTAGCATACTGTGAAATAGCACCCTAAAAATCCTTTTAAAGGCATTAATGACCATTTAGTACTAAAGACAAAGTTATAGGCTATATTAGGTATGAATGGTATGCTTTTATTCATATTCTAGTTGTATCTATTCTACACTAAGATGAGTCTAATTCTTCACCTTACTCTTCATGAGAGACTATTCCCTACAGTATCTAGCTGAGGATTAATGGAAGAAAGGTATCTGAGCTAACATTATCAGAAGTCACATACCAAGATGAACATTTTCATGGTGGGTTAATCAACTATTTCTATTAGTAAGCTCTTCCTAGTCAGTATATGTGTCAGACCCCAAAGTGATAAAATTCTTGAATTAACACATCTCTGCAACTTCAAACTTTTCAGAGCTCTGAGATAATTGCAACAACTCTCTGTTCCTTTAGAACAAATAATATTTCTTGAGAAAAAAAACAATTTCATCCACAACGTGGCCCTTGTGATCTAAGAAACTGTATATCATCTGGGCAGCAAATATGTGGAAACAAAGCAAAACAAAACAAATTATTGCAAAACATCCTCTGTGGGAGCTGTATGATGTGCATTAAAACTTTACTATCAAAAATTACTCCTGATGTGTTACACAAAATAGACATGCAAAGAAGATGAGGTATTCAGAATTGAAAAGCACTAAAACCACATTCACCCTGAAGCCTCTTCTTTTTTGTGTGCAAAGCAAATTACTGTACTTAACAACAACCCAAGCTGAAAATGCACAGGGCTTGAGCTATTTTCAGGCAGAAGCTACGTAAACTATTGTCATCCTTATTTTACAATTTTGAGAACTAACCAACAGAAATTATACATCTCAATTTTAAAGGAAAACTTAACTGAATGGAAGAAACTTATGTATCATGAGTTTCATACAATATCAAGTTCATGAATTCTCACAACTTTAAGGAGCTAATAGACACATTGTTAAGGCATAGTTAGGTGCATTGAGATTTGGGCAGCAGCTCATGTGTTTTCTTCAAATATCAAATCAATTGCATGTTGTTTTTCTAGGAGGCTAGAAAACAGGAATTACTTAAGTGCTAATGAAAAAGCTACAGGTGTATGGATTTGGTCAACTAATAGACCTAAGAAGTTCTGGCATAAAAACACCTGCGGCAGCTTCATTAATGGCTGTTGCCATGGAGACAAAAAAGAAAGGAGAAAAAATTGGGGAGATAAAAAAAGATGAAAACAGTGTCTGTGACTGCCACTTTGTGGTTATCATCTTGGTAGTTTACAACCAAGTTTATACCAATAACAACGTACCAGAACATTTCTGAGATCTGCAACTCTCTTCCTTTGTTCCTAATGTCCCCTTTTTGTCAGGCAGGAAAGATGAACAGACCAGTTTTACTGGAGCCCACAAAGGTAATTTGAGAAAAGAACAACTCAATATGTGAGGAATGGGGTATGTGGCACTCTATTTGTTTTTATTAGCAGTATTAAGACATTTAACCCATGGAAAAAAAAATACTTTCAGTATAATTACAAATATTGCACTCATCCAACACCTAGCTTACACAACTGTTTGAGTTTCTGCAACTTCCATCTTACCCAGAAACTGATAATTTCTATCAGGGATATTCAGTTATATTTATTCCTCCTCTTATCTCCCCATCACAAATTATTTTGCTACAAGTAGTTTTTTTCACCTCTTTTAATGGTCAAATTTCTTTTCTTCAGAGATAACCACATCAGTACCAAATATTGGTACTGGTACAAGGTACAATACCATTGTACCAAATATTAATACCAAAATAACAAGGCTTTCATAAAAGATTTTGGCACAATAAGCAGGATTGGGTAAAATAACCTAATAGTAAGAAAGGTGAACTGGACAAAGGATCTCTTTAATTTGAAATGACAGAGAAAGTAAAGACCTGCTGGTATTATTTGTTTATACAATGACTATCAATTACAATCCAAAGTGGCCATGTTAGAAGACGCCTAAAATACTTCAAAGAAAGTTTTTCCATCACTGCCAGGAAACACTGCATCTTTGGCATCAGGGAGACACACTCAGCGATACCATGCAAAGTTCTGCTCAGTCTTGTTTGTGAAAGATGAACTGAAGTTGGAATACATGAAGACAAAAATTCACAGGATAAGCTAAGCTTGTTTAGCTTAGTGAATGCAACGCCAAGAAAGGATATGGTTCTTGCTTGCAAATATAAAAAAAATGCAAACTTGAGAACTGGAAATAACACTATTTAATCCAAAGAATAATACTGGCACAAATGGGTATGAAATGAGTGCAAATACTGTTAAGCTAGAAATTAACATAAGATTTTCAGCTACCATGAACCTGGAGTCCTTCAGCAGCACGAGTAGAACATATCTAGCTTCAAGGTAAATGTTTGATTAAACGGATTATGACTGTTACCTTTGAGTCTATGGGATTCGGTGACAAAGAATACATCTACTTTTTTTTTATTTTATTTCTACTTGTAACTTATTTAAGTGGCAAGGTTTTGGCAGCAGTGGAGGGGCTGCAGGGCCACCTCAGCAGTGCAGAGGACCCAGCAGTGCAGAGGACCCCACACCAGAGCAGGAGGATATTTCCTGAAGGAAGCCGCAGCCTGTGGAGAGACCAAGCTGGATCTGCAGATCATGGGAAGGATCCACGCTGGAGCAGGGGAAAAATGTGAGGAGGAAGGAGTGACAAAGAGGAACAGTCAGGGACTGACTGCAATCCCCCATTATCCATTTGTCTGTGCTCCTTGGCATTGAAGAGGAGGTAGAGAAGTCAGGAATGAAGGAGTGAAGTTAGTTTTTGTTTCTCAATATTCTAATATATTTTTAATTGGCAATAAATTAAGTTACTTTTCTCTGTCTGTTTTGCCAGTAATCATAATTGATAAGTGATCTCTCTGTCTTTATGTCCACCCATGAGCTTTTCCATCACATTTTCTCCCCCATCCTTTTAAAGACATATTGCTAATTGCTCATCATCAGATAATGCTAATAATTTCCAACTACATTAATTTACTGTAAAAAAGTAACTGGTGTTCACCAACTGCTTTTCTTTGGCTACTTGCTGCCGGGACAGACTGCTGTTGAAGTCTAAAATGTCAGTAATTATGTAACTACAGCAAATCAACAGTTTACACTGAGAACTCAGTGTTGCCCAGAGGTATCTGGAAGACCAGAGAAATAAAGGAAGGGGAAACTGACTAAAAATCAGATAGCCTGAAATAAGATGAGAATGATGTTATTTGAAGTAATTTGCCCTTGCTATACCTCATTTTACTTGTAAGAAGGAGAAAAACACACATTTATCTCATCTTGCTGATTTGGGAGGAACGATAACATTTGATATGATGAGCTAGAACAGCCATGGCATAGACTAAGAAATCAGTCTGCAAACTACATTAAGTCTGCAAGCTACACTAAGCTCTGAGCTAAACAACACCTTCAACATAAAAACATGCTGTAGCACTGCAGCAGAAACAGCTTCTAAAAATCTCTTTTTACTTCTTACAGAAAGTATAAGGAAATATTGCTAAGGAAATCCAGGACATTCAGTCTGGTAATTATAGAAAATAATCTCTGTTTCTATATGAAAATATGCAAAGATGAGTGCCATAACTTATCAGTGTTTTTTATCTTTTTATCTCCTTCCTAAAGTTTTCTCTCTAGAAAGGAAGTAACAATTATTCCTCCTGAAATTTTCCTGAATTCCTTCATTGATTTTTAGTGCAAGTTCTATCAGGATTATGCTTAAAGGAGGAGAAAAGTCTCTATCTCACATCAAATGTTATAGTAACTGCTAGAGAATTTGTTAGAATAGCTTGAAGACACTTGTTATCTCCTAGCATCCCAGGAGATCCCATCATGAACAGTGAATTTCCTTTAAAAACTGTTAATGATGTAAACTATGCCCTGAAATATAAGCTGATTTAAAAAAATATTCCATGTTCCTATTTTATTTGATTCATTTTTATAGCTGGCAATCATCACTGCTTCAGTAAATCTCCCTTTACCGAACACTCTTCAGGCTGGTTTTTTGTGACTACTTACAAAGGTCACATTTTTTGAGTTTTTAAAGTTTAAGTATGGTAAATTGTAAATCTGCTTTTTGGTCTCCAGATGCTGTTTCAGGATATAATGTTCCCCAAACAGAAACTTATTGTGAGAAGCAAGATCTCTCACTGTCTAACTTCCGAGGCCCTATGACTAATGCAAACTTTCCCAAATGCTTCAGTTATTAAAAAAAAACCCATCCTTTTCCAGAGCACCAGTTTGACTGACACTTCGGTTTACAATATACCTCCTCTGAATCAAACAGTTTTATTTTGGGTATGTAATCAAATATTACTAAAAAAAAAAAAAGCTGAAAAATTATTCCATTTCTTTAACAAATAATTTTTCCTTTCTACTTGGATCACAGTTGTGTAAGCAGTACAAGGTCTTTCCTCGCCTCCGGGATATTAATTTTTACCCCTCAACAAAACCTCTCACCTACTATCCCTTTCTACAAAACACCAGATCAGCAAATGTCTTTTACAACTTCCGATGTTCATTATATGATGTCTAATACCTTTCTTAGGTGACCAAAGATCACCTGTGACAACACTCAAAATTGTTCAAAAATACTTTCATGTAAATAAGGATAATAAAAGCTTGACTGTCCTTTGTTAGCTCTTTTTTTTTCCAAAATGGAGGTAGAAAGTGGAGTAAAAATGGAGTTTTCAGCCTGACACAGATACAAGTACAGAGTTCATATCCTCAAAGTGAGCTCAGAAATTACACATAGGTGTATTCCCTAAATCACCATGGTAATTATTGTGACCTAGAACAAGTACCTTCATTTTAAAGTAATCTTATTTATGAACATTGATGAGCTGCGGAGGTTTGGGAGAGAAACTGGGGCAACGCTTTGTAATATCTCTGGTGCAATGCAGGTGCCCCAGCAGAGTTCTGAGAAGAAAGGCTCTGTGAGAACGTGTCAGGACGGAAGCCCTGCTTCAGTCTTGGTCCCATGGGGTTTATTGTCCAGTTAGCATCTTGCAACACCCACAATTCCTTTAGCGCTTTTCAGTGAATTTCACTAAATTCCAGGGTTGGGTTACGGTTTGGCAAAAAAAAATATGCCTTGGCAAAACAATCTACTGATTGTAAAAATGTTTAACTAAGAGTTTTATGGGTTAAAATCCTCATGCACAGTGATTCCATTTAAACATCTTTGTGGGTATATAAACCTCTGAGGAAATATCAGAAAAAGTAAATAGCAAACAACAAAATATTTGAGATTTTTGTTACTATTCTTATTTATATTTAATCATTTTACCTATTTTTTTTCCACTGGCTTTTTTTTTTTTTTTTTGACAGTTGTATATACACCGTGGCTACATTTCAGTCAAAAATGCATATACTATACTCAGACTTTAGCTTTTTGATTGCTTGTTAGCTGAACTGACAAGTTTAAGAGGAACTCTTTGGCTGTCTCTTTAGACATACATTGGACTTCGAAGCTGTAGGTTTCCTGTAATAATTGACAATTCATTCACCTAAAGTGTTTTTGCTTTTAGCTAGGGAAAATCTCTCAAACACATTACTCCTATGTCCATAATGTCAGGTTCATACAGCACGTATAAGATACCGCTTAATTACACAGCTCAACTTCCCAACCTCTCTTCATGTCATTACTGCCTGTTCCAGTTTGACATAGGTCTTCTCTCAGTTTTTGTTGTACAATCTACTTAGATGTTTCAGAGATACAGAGCGCTTCAGGCATTCACTGGAAAGCTTCTCTCCCAGTAAACCATACGCTCTGCGTAACTCTGCTCTTCAGCAGTCAGATGTAAATAGAGCATGACACAAATTACAGGGAATCTGCTTTGCCCAGGCTTCAGGACGTAAGCCATGGAAACACATAAAACAGACAAAAAAAAAAAAAATCTCCTTGCTTTTGTGGAGATAAGCATAATAGATGTACCATAAATGACGCTACTACAGAATATTCCTAATTGCTTCTTTGACCAGTAGGAACTGATATCTCAAGCATTGGGAAATAAAGATTAAATTCCTTAAATTGTCATGGCATTTGAAAGTGATCTTGATGAATAACTTCTCATGTGTTATAATATATATACATCGAAGAATAATAAACCACACTCCATTTGTCTGCCGTGCCTATCTTTTTAAAGCAAGGATTGCAGAGATGAATACATTGGAAAATCAAATCAGTAGGCACCTGCCAGTCAACAGAGATACTAATAAAGCCAGTGAGGATCTCAAAATGAAAGACAGAAGGAGAAGAAAAAATACAAGCAAAGAAAAATTCTATAACTACATTTTATTAAGGAATGCAGCTAACTTGGTAGATGTACTATAAAGTCCCAAATGGTACACACAGTTGAACTCATAGCTTAGTAAAGCAGTCAAGAGAGACAATATTTGCAATTTTCTTCTTGGGAGGAGGGTATAGGACTGGCAGTAGAGATCTATCTTTTGGGTTTTTTCCTACCATGACCTGGAACCTGGTGTACATTCTCAGCAATTTAACACAGTATTAAAATTTCTCTGAGCCCTACATGTCTTTACTCCTATACTAGCAGAAAAAAAAAATCTCAAACAAAAACCAAAAAACCCTCCATCATCTAAAGCTGGCAAAAAACAGGAACATTGCTGATAAGACAGTAGACAATAATGGCATGAGATGAAGAAGTAAAATTGGAAATGACAATTCCTATTAGACCAAGATAGAACAAAAAAAAAAAAAAAAAAAAAAAAAAGAAATTGCTCACAGACATAAAATGACATTACAAAGATAATTTAAAGCAAGAGTTCAGAAATCTGTGAAGAAATTAAAATGCAGCTATTCAAGGTTTCTGTGGCCTCAGGTGAAGTCTTTGTTAATATAGCAATATCTGAGAAGGCTGGGATCTATAACACTCTACTCTAAAACTACCAGAGATCAAAGGAAGGACCAGTAGCATAGGCCACAGTTTCCAATGGATTGAGGAGTGTCAAGAAGACATCAGACACCTTCAAGTTTAAAAGAGATGACCTGAAGAAAGAGCCTTGGGAAAATATTTTTAGATGGAAACAGAAGTTGGTTTGTGGCAGAAGAGGGAAGGAATTTTCTCTGCCAGAAATGAAGAAACATACAAGGATTTAGCAAGAATGTTATCTCCAGTTTTAACTCACAGAGATTCAGAGGCGATGCATATTGTTCATCTCATGTTACAGAACAGAGGGAGAGGGGAAGCTTTATGTCAATGTTTTAGTACAAAGGATTGTTTAAATTTATGGATAAATGTATGAACAAACAATAAAATCAGCCCATCAGGGAAAGAGACACAACCTATGCAAGTAGAGATGATAAATTCCATATTATGCCATCTTTATGTATGCAAGAACTCCCAAATCTAACAAATATTAAGATTAATAAAATATTCAGCAACAGACTGTTAAAGAAACTGTGTTTTCCAGAGAACTGAACAAAATATTGAAAATACTTTATATTGTCAGTTATTTTCCCTTGAAGTAGAACAAGAGATACAATTGCTATTAAGTGAAAGATCAGTTTAACAAGTCTGAAAATTAAATGTGACCCATAAATCCTTACACTGAACAATCTGAAATTTTGTAAGAATGTATTGCTATGATAGGCAGCTGAACAGAGAGTACTGGAAAAAGTCAAGGATACTAACTAACTGATTTCAAAACATAATTTTATATTCTTAAAAGAAGATATCGCCAAGTGGAAGAGAACCTGTGTAAAGGCTATGAACATATGATAAGATCTCTTACAATTTTAGTAACAGCTTTTGGAATACGTAATCAATTTACTAGAGTAACGGGATACAATTTTAGCATGGTACTCTGAAAAATATTTTTTTAAAAAAGCTGCTTAGGAACAAACACTAGATAGACTAGATTGTCTATGATAAGTCTCTAGATTGTCTATGATAAGTCTGAGATGAAATCTAAGGAAATTACAGCTGCTCAGAGAAGGAGTTTCCTATTAAAAAGACAAATATATGCAAAATGCCAGCCAGTCTGGCACTTGCAGCAGAGCTTTTTGGGGTTCTTCTTCCACTGCAGAAGGGTTATTTGTCTACCCAGAACACAAGCCCCTTGTGGGAAAGAGGAACCCTTTCAGGGGTTTGAATGTCATCTTGAGAATTTCTTAATCTGAGAAAGGATCTTGTCATATCTATATCTATATTGTCTTCTTAGACACCTTTTTAACAGAAGCAAATACCCATATAGTGAAATAAAAATACAAAGCCCCAGGGGATGACTAATTATAGCAAGTCATTTTTGGTTTTTTGTTTGTTTGTTTTTTTGCCTTTTATCTACAATTCAGCCTTAAAATAACGTTTCATTCTCTTGCCTCCTAAAATTCCAAGTTAGACTATTACATTTTCATAATGAAATTAATAGGTTTTTATCTGTGATTTGTAAAATAAAGTTTATAAGTAGTTCATAAGATGAGTAAAACAACAGAAGTAAAAAAAGTGGATGATCTACAAATTGCATGAGTAAAGGAAAAATTGTTGGAAAACTAAGACTTCAAGCTGCCTATAGCAATTCTGAGGCAATTAAAAGAAAAAAAAATGGTGAAGCAGATTCATCTTCTTGAAGAATCTTTTGTCAAAGATGCCAGAGCTGCTTAAGGTTCTGCCAAATACGAGATTATCAGCATCAGATTCCAACAGTCATCCTCAGCTGCTGAGAACTAATAAATGGTGTGCACATGGCTTTTCCAAGTCCCACTAGGTGGAACTGTGTTTAATCAAGTTTTAAGAAAAAAGGATATTAGGTCTGCCAAGAAATGGAGTAAAGCCTTATCTAGGGAGAGAGTCCCTTTAGTACAGACTGACATGACATTGGTATGAAGTTCTGAGGTGGTGAAAAGGGTTAGTGACAATAACACAAATACCAGACTGATATTTTTGATAGAGTAGAATGAAAAACATCTATTATATTCAGTGAACTTCCTTTAAACTAGAATATATATTTGTACAGATTCTTTTATTTATTCCTGTATTTATGAAACCATGATGATTGTTGTTAAGCCTTCTAGTGCAACCAAATGCTGCATTTTTGTGGTGAGGAATTTCTATAAACCTTCCACAAGTAACAATGGGTTAGCACTGAAACACTGGTTGGCACTGAAAAGGAAAGTTTAGAAGCAGAAAAAAGTACAGCAAAAGAAAATTTTCAGCACTCATGACACAATAGTGCTTCAGGAACACCTAGTAATCTCTCATGCCTTTGCCACAGGTGATAATACGTCTTTCCAAGCACTTCTTAGGCTATCAGAGTGGCTCACAAAACACTCAGGAGCTGTTCTGGAAGAATTTCTTCCTCTTCTCCCTAGTCCCACAGAACACAGCTATAACGGGCCTGAATATTTCATTCCATTTTCTAATAGGAGGAATCTATGAGTTAGACATCATTTCTGTACAAGCAACAGCACAATACTAACCCACAATAATATCACTGCCTAATTTGATTTTGACTGTGTCACAGTAACTCAGACTCTGCATATTAATACAGTACATATTTAACACAGTTTGTTGAAGACCTATAAATTTCCACAGCAATCCAGCCGCTACCTCATCTCTAGCATAGCCAAGTGCTCAGAGGTCTGCACGATTTATTTACGTTTTTCAACTCAGTAACAGAATGTATGGTTTGCAGAGCAAAGGCTTTTGTGTGTCCATGAAACAACTTCATTACTCATGTATCACTCTGTGGTAATTGTTGGGAAAGGCTGATTTTATAATGATGACTAATGCACATTTCTGGGAACACTGGAAGCAGCATCAGACCTAGTTTTATAAATAAGGGTTTTTTATAATTAATGTGTCTTGCAATATTCCCTAATTTTTTGTGCCATAATACAGTGACACCACATGCTAATGACAAGTAGTCTCCAAGTTGCTTATTTTCAGTGGTATTCAGTTTATACTTGTCATCTTTATCACTGATAGTTTTCAAGACAAACCCAAGACAACACCATAAATTAAGTCTAATGAGTAACCATATATTTGGTCCTGCCCAGCTTTAGTTACTCTGATGTTATTCTAACTTAAAGTTCTGTCTAAGTTTAAGCACAGTTCATTCACCTGATTTTTAAGTGCACAGACATTAATGGAAATAATTGCCTTTTAATTTATGCATTTCTGTGATTGTTCTGCTGGAGAGAAGAAACAAATACAGTACTTTTATAAACACTGATCATAAAAGCACATGTATTTTCTTGTTTGGTTAACTGTGGTCTCAACTGAAAATGTCAGTTTGACATCCATCCTTTCTCCTTGATCCACCTTTTTTATGTAAATCAAAAGTAAGACAATATGTCTCTCTGCATCGCTCTCTTTCTAACACTTCCTCAATCTTTAACATCAATCATTGCAACCATAACAGACATTCAGAGAATAGATAAAGTTCTCAAAGCTGAGAGGTTAACACAAACCCTAGTCATAGTGATAACTCTTATTTAGACTGATCCCTGTAATGTATGGAAATATTTTTAGAAATAAGTAAGGTACCGATTTTTCACTGTAAGCAAGAACCGCTTGAGCAGAAAAGTTAGAATTTGCTGTCACTGAAAAACTGGACAGTGGTGAACATCTACTTGTTTACCATAAGGGATCTAAATACAAGAAGTTATTATGTCCTCATACTCTAAAGCTTGATAAAAAGCTTTCAGTAAATTAGGTTTGGACCTTCGGCTGCAGTCAAATTCTAAATTTTAGTTGACCCTGAGTGAGGGTAACTAATTTCTCTCTCAAACAGATGAGCTTTCTCTGGCTCACAGACAAATATTACTGATAAAATCTTCTTTTTGGAAAATAATTGAAAGCCTGAGAGTCAAGATAACTTCTGCCTTGGCAGTTGTAGCTACAGCAACCTCCAAGCTTGAAAAATGTAGTCACAGACTGCTTTGGGATAATAGTTAATATCCCTTTTCCTCTCAGCACTTTGTACAGCATTTTTATCATTTATCTAAAAAAAAAAAAAACCCAATAATTGATTCCAAGGGAAAAGTTTGCTTCTTGCTAAATCAATCCATTCTGTCTGGCCTTTCTCAAAGAGGAATTTGTAAAATATATTACTTTCCAACTTGTTGCTGTCTGTGTTGTAAGTGTTTGTATAAAATAGCTTGTATAATATATTCAATTATCTCTGTTATTTATGGAGATAGTCAATTTTGCACCACATATAATCATCACAATATTGTAAATTTTCTTGAATATTTTTTCAATGAGCAACACTTATAAATAAATTAGAAAATTTAGTTACATCTGTCCCATTACCAGTATCTCCATCAGTACTTAAATGAAGCTGAATATTTGTGCTTTAATTATTCATTTTTCAAAGGAGCAAGAAGTACAACATGATATTAGAATAGAAGACAGTGCAGTCTCCCAATAAAAAATAAAGTATTGAATACATGGAAAAGGTTACTGCTCAACAAACTCTTAGATAACCATGAAAACCATATATAAATGTTTTTTTAGTGTAACATACTTAATTGTTTTTTTGAGATAATAACTTCCTTTGGGCTGTAGTTTGGGAGGTTTGGAAACAGTGCTGTGACAAACGGTAGATAACAGTCCAACTACCACATGAGGTCTCTTCCACAGGAAGGGTAGGATAGGTGAGAAAGAGAAAGAAGTCATTTTTCTGATAATATTCCTATGTACACAAGTGAGTTAGTTGTGTTAAACATAAAAGCAGACCTGTTAACTTGCATATTCATGTATGACAAAGCTACCAGTTGTTATTCCCATTCTGATATCTTGCTTTCAGTTACAACTCTAATTTTACAAATCCAAAGGCATTTGAACTAGCATTTCCCATCATTTCCCCTGTTCTGTAGAGAAGCATTGCTGCTACTCACATTGCTAGGAAAATACACTTTGTTTTCCAGATCCAAAATGTTCTGAAGACCTTTGTCAAGCTACGTCAGCTTTGAAATTGGGACTCGAAATTTAGCAGGTAGTTGCCTATTATTTGAAAGGACCTTTGGACTCCCCTTTAAAATCTACTAAAATTTGGCCCCAATGCTAAATCTTTGAAATTGTGGTTCACAAAACCATAGCAGAAATTGTGACAATTTTATTGTTAAATTCCTTTTGTTCAAAGGTCCATAATACAAAGAAGCCAAGGATGCACAGGATTTTCTCTACAGTAGGCTGCATGCAGATAAACTGAACTGAGAGTAGGGAATAAAATCTAGGCAATGTGAAGAAAAGATATTCCCAAATTATATGCTCCAGGGACAAGAGCTGGACTAGCTGAAGTAGTAGATTGAGAATCTGAAGTTAGAAGACAATGGGAAAACATTGAAAAATCTTATCAACAGTTAAAAGAATCTGGATTAGAAAATGTTGAATAGAAATACTGCAGGAAAGCTTAGAAACAGATTTTTTAAAATAGGATCTAAATTAGATTCTAGCTCCAGAACAGTTTTGGCCGGTGAACTGAAAAAAAAATCCTGTGAAAATTGACTTTATTACATGATTATACCAATCATACAAGTATTTGAGTTATCATATATTAAGACAGATTTTATGCATGTATGTTTATCTGTGTGTCTACTGAGAGAAGAAAAATTTTGGCTATTAAAAAAATTCTTTTTTCAAGTCCTTTAACACAAGTAGGCTATATTGTGAGGTTGTACTGATTCCAGGTGGACTGAACAGAAAGGGAACTAAACTACACAGCCTTTTGCAGTTCCCAGTCCATTACAAGTAAGCAGTCAAAAGTACATAAGTAATAAATAGAGAATCACTTTTAAATTAGATCTTACTTTTTTTCTGAGTTAGGTTTATTATTCTTTGTATTAGGAAATATTGCACAGGATGTAAGAGCCATCTAATATTTCATATTTTACTCAAACAGCGAAAATTTAATGCAGATTAAATTTGTCAGAGAGCCAAAGCTCATTTTTTACCATTTTTATCTGTATTTTCAGATAGCAAATGTTGTAGGTTTGTTTAATGAGGGTGGGCCTAAGGTGGTAGCAATTGGTACCTGTTGTTCCTCATCCCTAACCAAACAAGCTGATGATCATCCCAAATGATCATATGTTTGGCTGGAAGATTTCCACTGTTCCAGGGACAAGTAGTTTTTGTGGAGGTTTTGCTGTACTAAGTAACTAACACTGATTAATCTCATCAGTTACTTTGGCAGAACAAAACCATAAAGATGGTTGGGTACTTATCAGCACGGCAGTAAATATAACAGCAGAGTAATTTTTACTTAGCATTTGAACTACTACAGACTGAATGCACAGTTGAAGAGTTATAGTCAGCAAGGGAACATTAATCATTAGTTAGAGTTACAACATGTAGAATTTTTTGGAGCCTTGTCTAAATAGCCTGATAGAAAATGCACTATGCCATGCAGAATCTATAAGCAAATTCCTTCAAAAATGGTTTATGCTGCTGAAGAGGAGCAGAAGTGCTTCGCTTTCCTTATTATATTAAGCTTCACAAAACATATTTTTGCTACATGCAATAGGCAATTAATTTATACAAAACATTAGTCAAGTATGACAAACATCCATTTTGGGGAGACTACTGTAGAGAAATCAGCACAGTAAAAATTTACTCTTCTGAAATCTGTAAAAGCATAAAAGATCCAAAAAACGGACTCTGGAAAAGTCTTTACCAGATGTTCCTAGCAATTTTTTTTCCCTCTACACACATTTCAGCCTATATGAAGGTTTAGGTCTCCAGTAGTCTGAAAAGGGACCTGTTTTATACTGTCTTACAATGTTGCATTCAGTGGCACTTGACACTCACTTTCCATCTTTAGGCCTGATTTTTAAAAATGTGAAGGCAAATATGAAAATATTAATGTTAATTAGGCTGCATTTTGAGAGGATGACAGAGAAGGAATTGTAAAAGTACAAATTCTGCTTGCTTTACTAGAGACAATTGACAGGGGAATGGAAAAACGATTCAAAGATCTAACCGGACAACGGGAGTCAAGTCAGTTGAAACAGTTCATATTTTTTACAAAGTCTGATGGAAAAATGAATAATGCCTTCCACAGAGAGGCAGAGAGTAAGATTCAATTATTCGCCAGACTGTCTGTCTGCTTCTAGGACACGAGGCAGTTCTCCAGGCCACTCCTCGCCTGGGAATGGAGATGTCATGTCTCTACTATGGAAGAGGGGGTCCACAGAGGGTTAGGTAGAGCTGGGTGGCCCAGCTCTGACAGCCTGCCGCTGACTCTTGTGAAAGGACTACAGCCTATTTGCTGACGTTGCTCTCTGCAGACTTTCACTATGGTAATTTAGGGTCAGGACGTGCTCCAAACTGTCCCCGTAAGGGGAACTGACAGCTGACAGAGGTGGTCTCACCCATATTGCATTTGAACTGCAGGGGCTCACACTCTGCATGGCTGGAAGTCTGGCTGGCAGCCTCCATCTTCCAGCTGGGAGAGCCTAGTAAAAGCAATTACCCTTGCTGAGCTATTTTTCTCTGCTAGTCTATGACCCACAAAAGATTAAAGGTTGCAGAACAAGCCAAGACATGATTTTACTACAAATTAATTGTCCAGAAAAGTAGATTTCTTCACAACAATTATAATGGATGGCCACTGTGACACAGCAGTTTACCTAAGGGATTGGCTTAAATCAAAGACGTCTTTCAATTACTGTATATATGCTTGTAAAGAAACAAAACAAAATTAAAAACAAAAGAAAAAACAAAAGAAAATTAATACTTTACAGCAATAAATGTCTCATCTTCAGAATGCAATTCTATGAATGAATAAGTTTGTGCATCACCTGAAAAGGAGACTGAAAATCTTTTGACATTTAATTTTATTTCTCCCCATAACAAAGTTCTTAATTATTAATAAATCTTATTAAACTAACAGTAGCAAGGAGAAAATTTCACACTGTAAAAACCAGACAGGTAGAAGCTGACCTTTATGCTCTCTGAAAAACAATAATTTATTCATATTGTCTGAAGATTATTGCTTTGCTGATAACAATAAGAAGGACTTATTCTGAATTTTTTATTTATTCTAAACTCCTGGTGACTTTAACAATGAAAATTATCATCAAGGGTTCTTCATGGGAAGATGGGAATTGGCAGAAAATGCAGGATGGGCCCCAAGTAGCTATCCATTATGAATGCATACTGTGAACTATCAGAACTGTGTTTTCTTGTTCAAAATAGCTTTTACATTAAATAGCTATTCAGAAAAATAACCAACATATGGTTCAACTGCCTTCATGTGAATGTGACAGGTAAAATGTCTCACTGTGTATTAACCTAATTTAAAATAATGTTGCAGAAGGAATAACGAGAGAGGTTTTTTAACCTAAAGTTCATTTTGATTACACTGAAAATATTATTTCTAAGAGTCTGTACTGTTTGAAATTTGCTTTGCTGCTGAAGTGTTACATGACATTGCACTTATTTCAAATACATATAGGAAAAGGAGAGTAAAGAGGTTATCTGTCTCCAGAGCAACACATCTCACACACGTCATGGGCACTAGCGTACTCTCAGCTCACTGGTTGGTGGCCTGGTTGGCAATTTGTCAAATGGAGCCAGTATTAGACTAAAGGTTAAAGTGTGGTAAGATACAGCTTTAAATGGGTACAAAAATGCCTTGTAGAACCAAACAGTGAATAGGTATAGGAAAACAAGGCAGCTGCATTCTGCAGTACTCAATACTTAGAGAAAACAGAAAAGTCTAATCCAATAAATATTGACAAAAGTTGTACCTTTTCAGTTAGCTTTGACAATGACCTTTATTCTTCAATTAATTAAATCGGTTTAGTTCTGGAGATTAATAATTAGTCACAGTTTCTTTTCTCCTTTTTGTGTGATACTTTTTAATTAGAGTCTCTAGTGGTGTTTCAGGAATTTGTGGAAAAAGATTGTCTTGGTGGCAATCATTTACAATACTTAGATCATTCTTGCTCCAGGAAGCTGTTGTTATTCTTCATTACAATGTACAAAAACAAAATAAATCACCATTAAAGGATTCTGGAAGCAATCTTAAGATCATTTTGACTCAACTTCTACATTTTAGAAAGACTGTTGAAGTATGGTCATAAACTATGGGACGGTCATGTGACCTTTTTGACACACATGCACTTACTGAGTCCTGCTTTCCTCCTTTAAGCCTATTACACTTCCCCTGCATACCACACCTTCACACCTTCATAATCCACTACCTTATCATATCGTCATAATTTTGAAGGAGAATCACTCCAGTTAATCCCAGCCCAGCCTTTCTCATGAATCTGTCTCTTCCAGGAACAGTGGTAAATCAAAATCCGTTGAATTAATGTTTGCTATTTATTTTTTAATGTCCTACTACTTTTAGGAGGGTAAGGAAACAAATTAAAACATGTAGCATTAAAAAATGATACTTCTATTTATTGATTAAATTAAAATACTATCTGCTACCATGACATCAAGAAATGCATTTTTTTTTTTAAATAATTTTAACTCTCACTTCAGTATAACAACTTGGCTTTTAATGTATTGCTTTATACAGAGGACAAGTAATAAAGTATCACAAAGTTACTAAGAGGTTGTTCCCATCCTCCTCTCGTTTGCAACTGACAAAAATGGCATTTCTGAGAACCACAGGATGACAGCTGTAGTGATTGAAGAAAAATATCTATGCTTTCAATTCTAATTTAAAATAGCACTTTCAGAGATACTTTCTATCATCTGTCCTGCTGTTGAACGACAAACACCTGATTGGTGTCAAATATATGAAGAACTGACAGACATCAAATGAAATAGTTATTAAGCATTTAGTGTCAGTTGATCTTCCACAAAACAAGCTGAAGCAGGTGATTGCTAGCTGAAACTATGATCATAGCATTTTGGGGAGCAGGACAAATTTGCAAAAAAAAATTTAAAATATCTGTAGAAATAGATAGCTTAGAATATCCCAACATCTGTTGCAAGAGCACAATCACAGCACTACGGAAAAGAAATATGCAGTACTGAATTCATCCTTACTCATAGAATATGCCTCCCTTAATTTGTTAAAAATATCTTGTTACATGATTCATTTAATGTACCTGATGGACTTTTACACATTTAAAGATATGGTAATTCTGGGAAGATTAATTATTTCCCCAAAGCATAGCAGGCAGGAACTCATTTTAATTGTCAAGAAATTACTATACATACAAATTACTCAAGTTGCTCCCTGTTGTCATCATAAAGTAATGTTTCAGAAATGGGAAGTTTATTAATTGGGGAAAAAAAAAGTGCAAGAGGAGTCATACACATACACAGCTGTACGAAAAATCAGAGTGCAACTCAGGTCTTTACAGAAGAGCGTGAAGTTCAGGCACTATAGGCATCCAACCTATGACTGACTTTGAGGCCTAAAACAGTTCTCTGTGGCTTAACTTCTGTACAAGCTTAGTATAATTATTTTCAAAGTGCTTTCCACCCTACTACTATGTTTAGACAGACAGAAAATTTCAGAAGAGTTGAGTTGTCACATTAGGAACATTGTTCTCCACTAGGAACTGCCCACTCCTGAGTTTTTCTGAAGCCCATCTTAAAGAGAGTTTGGTAATTCTGTCTGCTTTTAAATCTTCCAGTCTCATCTTGTAAAGTACTAGCTACTTAGGATGACTAGATAATAAATTTATATTATAGGAAAACATTTGTGATAGGAATTTAGAGATTTGAAATTAATTCCTTTCCTCCCTTTTTTCTTCTGCTATTCTTGCAAGTTTAGGGAATGAAAAACACTCTTTACACATAACATATTCATCAAATATTAAAACAGGTAATAAATAAGATAATTGGAAAACATTAAATCAGGTGAAACTTTCTTGAATTCTGTCAATTCACATTACTACCACCCCCATGAATTCCTGAGTTCAAGTTTTGTGAAAAGTTTGCATTTTCAGTTTCACTCCGTAACTGCTAAAAGAAAATAAACAAGACCTTAGTTCTATCTTATTAACTTATTCTTCCTTCCTCCTTTTCATAACGAGCCAGAAAGACTTTTAGCAAAAATCCTCTATATATTTTTTTTTAGGAATTAAGGATTCAACTCAAATAAATATTTTGCCAGAAGACCACAACTGCAAAGAAATCAGAACAAACTACAAATCATATAACTTTAAAATATCCGAGCAGAGACAACACATTTTTTTTTCCATTAATTTTTAGAATTAGTCTGTTAACCATTCTCAAATACATTTCAAAGCAGGAGCAATGCTCTAATTTATGAATTCAATTATAATAGGATTAAAGTAATAAAACTATTATTAAGTTCATTTTTTCTCAGAAATGTGCAACTGTGTAGTACAGTAGTAATACACGGCAAATCACTTGGTGTTAAATAATGCTTCTTACTGCCTGCAGGGTAAGACTAGTCTTTATTGAAATAAGAATGAGGGAGATTATTCAAAAAACAAGTCTATAAAAACTCTTTTCTCGGTGTGAAGTAGTTTAGTGTAGTTTTCAAGCAGCTTCCTGGCCATCTGAGTCTGCTACACTCCACACCAAACTTGGATAAATGAAGAACCAGGGCATGCTTTAGACCTGCCTGGATTCATCTCACTGAAGAGATGGATCATAAAACTTAAAAGTCTTAAAAACCATGAGAAAAGAAAAAGATTTTCCACTGAGGATAAATAGCACGCAAAGAACCACCAGTGCTTAAGCTGCATTTTCAAATGTAGGTGTCTAAACTGAGTCACAAAGATCAATATTTAGGAATTTGAATTGAGGTGGCCTGATCTTCAGAAAAGTTTCTTCAGAAATCTGCCACAATTCTCATAGTTCAACGCTTCTAGAAAACACAGCATCTTTATTTATATTCCCACATTGCCAACTATAGGCTTCTTTGTTTGATGTTTTTCAAATATTCACTTATCATCCAATACAGTAAGTAAATAACTATACTTCTCTGGAAAAATGGCAAGAAGAGAAAATCCTAAACAGTTTAATTGTTTTGGTGTTGTTAACCCCTCCCCACTGAGTTTCTTCTGCTTTTTGTTTGCATGGTCATACATAGATATGCACAGATTCATATATATACATTTAGTAGAAGAGCAAAAATGAACAACAGCTATAGCTTGCTTGCCCTGAGCCTATGAAGTCTGTTGAAATTGTTCCTGAATCTTACCTACTCTTAAAAGACTGCTAACATCATCAGGTCCTTAACAAACACTGCTGTGATTCCTTCCTTGCAGTTCCTTAGATGTTTAACTCTCTTAATGAATTAACCCATGACAGTTCTAAGCCCTCCTTAAAAACTGCATTCAAAATGTGCTTCCATTGCAAGCCTTTAGGCCTGGCTGTGACCTATGTATATAGCACATGTATAAGTATATTGGTCATGCACCACCTCCTCAGCTCTGGAGATGAGTTGAGGACCCACTCTGTCCTGTTTTCTATGCATGTAAGCATTGCATTAGATCTCCTCTCTCTCGCTCCCATCAGATGTTTCTGATTAGGACGCCATGCAGAGTGAAGAAAAGGTGAGCTGCCATAAATATTGACCTGCTGCTACCTGTTCCTTCTCAGCAGCAGAAAACTAGAAATGGCATTGCTGCTCCCTGAGTCACCAGCCTTCTGTCTGGCTGCTTCTGAAGCAATACAAATAGAAACAGCGCTTGAATTGTAAAGCCTTTGGGCAGAAACTCTCTTATTTTTTAAATAATAACCAATAGAATGGATGTTACTACTGTCTCCAGTTATACAAAAAATACAAAATTGCACAATTTAGTAAAATTTATAAAAGCAAGAATTTGCTACTAAGGATTTTACTTAATTATGACTTTTTTGATGCTTCTATTCAAGCGTTTGTCCATGAGATACACGTTTAACCTGGAGCAGATAAAAGAGATTTGAATAAAAGCTTTTAATAACACTATTTTCAGCAATTTCATCTCCTTTTGGAAAAAAAGCTAGGAGCTCAAATTCATGGTAATATATGGGTACAGAGTGAAGCATCCATTTATTGGTATTACTTTAAGATTCTCTACTTTAATAAAAACAGCCTATACTTTTGTATTGATTGCTATATTCGGAATGTGCTATTTTACGCACAATATTCTACTAAGAAAATAAAGTGATGGACACGTATAATCTCTGTTATATAGTATAACCTCTGTTTATAGTACAGGGCATTAGACTTGTTCATCGGAGAAAAGCAAGTAGAAAAGTTACAGCTTTCTGATATACTTGAGGATCAGGGGTTGAATCCAATCCCAAAACAATTACTGCAAGTTAATTGATGGGGCTCCATTTAGTGACTTCAGTAATAAGGATGAAAAACTGCCCAGAGGGAGAAAGAACTGGAAACAATTTATTTTTTAACCAATGTAAATTGCATGACTTATTATTGAAATAGAACAAAGAAACATTTATTTGCAGTGCATCATTATTGAAATATAACAAGGAAAAGTCTATCTGCAATGATAAACTGTAAAAAATTTCCTTCAAGTTATTATTCATAATTTATTTTACAAGTTTAAATTAAAATGAATTATATTTCTTACGTTTGGGATAACAGAATGCCATCCAAAATCTCTACACTTTAATAACAAAATAACATCTTATGCTGAAATGAAAGGTACATTCATATAACAAATATGTTTTATTAAAAACTATTCATGTGAGTAAGAGGTTGAGAAATACGGCCTGTGCTTTGAAATATTTCAAAGGAAATACAAATCAGTAAAGATTTTTTTTTAAAAATTTACAGTCTGTGAAATACTGCAAATCCATCTACTTGCACTTACTACACTACTAAAGGTATTTTCCATATATATTTCCCTGCATATATGTATATTTAAATTGGATATTAGGAAACATTTATTTACTGAAAGAGTGGTCAGGCACTGGAACAGGCTGCCCAAGGAAGTGGTGAAGTCATCAACCTTAGAGGTGTTAAAACTTGTAGATGTGGCACCTGGGGACATGATTTAGTAGACATGGTGGTGTTAGGTTGATAGTTGGACTTGATGATCTTGGAGGTCTTTTCCAACCGTAAAGATTCAATGATTCTATATATGTATCCTGTGTGCTATATATATCATAAATGAGTGTTTTATTCTCTCTCTCCCCCTATATATATAAGTTCAAATAAATCATATTGCTCACAATAAACAAAGAAGAAATAACAAGGTTTGTCTTAAGAATAGGTAGTATGAAGCATTTCTAACTGAAAGAAGTACATGGGAGTACAACATAAGATACTTACAGTAAAAATCCTATTGTAATTTATATTACAACAGCTTTTTATTGGAATCTGAGATGAGATTACCTGCTTTCTCAAAAAGAAAGTATATACTATTTGTAGTAAAAAGTAGAGTCTTGGATATTGACTGGTGCCAACATATTTCTGGTTGGATTCAGAGTGCCTTTTTTTTTTTTGTTTAAGAAGTCTCAATATGTCGAAGCTATTTCAAACTCTATTGTTTACCATGATCAAGTTTCAAACTTGGGCTCCTAGTTTTGACAGTGGGATTAAGAGAGATTCATCAATGTGTGTGTCTCAACACTCATGGCCTCACTACTTTAGCATCTGATGCAACTTTTAATCTACTTACTCTCACAACAGCCAGTGAGTTAACTAGTACAATTTTCACCATTTTCTAGAAGATTTCCTATGGTCACAAAAGAAAGGAATCAGAATGAGGGTTCCTGAATGCCAACTTTCTTACTTTTTAATTGTGATTCTTTTAATTATGTAATTGAAGTTGCTGATAATTGGTACCTGTCTGACAGAGAAATAATGAAGCACGTTATAAATAACTCAAACTACAGAAGAAACAACTCGAAATACAGAGAGGCTGAATGCAGATTAGCCAATGGTCTACGGATAATAATCACACACACTCTTGTAAAAAATAGCTAACAGTTAATATTTCAATGTAAACAATATCACTGCTGTACCACTTATTGAAAGTGATATCTTTCACCAGCGATATATTTCAGACCAAGTGAGATATTCTTCTGTTATCTCAGAGGGAGTAATTGAGATTATTACTTCATAAATATAATTTTGCAAGACAAATGCTGACCCACCCAGTTTTCCTTAGCTCAGATTTCATGATGGCGACAAGAATCTAGAACTTCATCATTTATTGACAAACAAAGGAATCTAAAGAACTGACAGTATAAGAAAGATATAGCTCAAACTGCTAGTACATAGGTTAAAGATTATGCATTTTTCAGAGATAGCTAGCCTAAAACCAGTGCTTCTGTCACTGTAGGTATCTGGAGAATCACAACTTAGTAAGGTGTACAGGGGAATATAATACTCTCTTTTTGAGCATGGAATGCTACATTTCCTCTCCTTACACAAGAACACATGCTTGAATGTAAAACGAATGACACAACACAAAAATCTAATTCACTGAAACTCATGAGATTTTCTATTTACTTTCCTAATTATTCTATTTTATTCAAAAATGTTTTTAGGCCCTCCTTACCTCACTACTTATTTGCTTGGTGATAGACCACTAATTCCTCTAATTCACTTTCCCACTCCAAACCCAGCAGTTTTATCTGCAAGAAACAAACCACCTTTGGGAGCATCATGAAACAGCCATTGAACTGTTGAACTTCATTTTGCTTTGACTCATTTCAGTGAACCTTGATCAATATCCCCCTTCCTAACTTCCGAAAGCCGTGTTGTCTGAACAATGACTTATATGACATAACTCATTCTTTCTTAAGTGACTAGGGAAAGGCTGAAAATGTACTCAAAATATGGTCAGATGTCTATCAGAAATATTCAAGGTCTGTTTGTCTATATACATATCCAAAAAACAGGCAAATGTGCATATGGAATCCATCTATTTACTTACAAGCAAATATAAAATAAGCAAAATGCATAATAGCCTGCCATTTTAATACGAAAATATAGACTATTCATCAGTAACATAATTTATAAACAAGTAAGGAATTTATCAGTGATGACAATTTTTTTTTTTAAACATTAGAAGTTACTTACTTGCACCTATGTCAGATCTTCCATCATACAGTTGTCCCCTTGCGATACCATAGCAATTAAAAGTTACTTAGTGTTAAAACTTGCTACACAAAATCTTAACTTTAGATTATTTCTCTCTTCAACTAATGTATACACTGCATACAGACATACTCTCAATCTACTGTTAGGCTATTTCTAAAAGTTCATAGACTACAAACTTTGGAAAGGCATATTATATTTCTGTAAATGGAATAGCCTGATATGTGCTTCTTTATACTGCTTAACACGAAGCAATTATATAGCATTAACTGTCCAGATGAAACTGCAAAACCAGCTTATGGCTGTCTTTGCAATTTTTGCCAAAGGTAATTCCATAAGAATTTTTATTTTGAGCTAAAATGCATACTAGACAATGAAAATATATCATGTCTTTAAATTATGTTATTATTCTCTCATTACATGGAACAGATTTAACTGCTTTGCAAATTTTGATGTTTCACATAGTTCTGCATATAATCAGATACAAAAATCCCTACAAAATTCACTGAGTATCTCCCATGTCTCATTATCAAAGGTCAAAAAATTTTGGTGAAAATCTGCATCAAATATGGAACAAATAATTTAAGAAGTCAAGAGACCAATGGTGACTATATTATTTCTACACCAGTGCACTATTATGGATGGGTGTTTTTTTCTTCGTTCAGTCATTGCATCATTGTGCATATTTAATCTTGTTCTATAATGTCACTTTAGGCAATGATTATTTATGTCTTTGCAAATATAATATTCTAACAGCAAAGCCTTCTAGAGTCTCAGCCCTAAAGTACATTAATGATTAGGCAATGCTTTTCTCACCTATACTCAGCTGACGGAGTGTAGCTATTTTTCTGAAGTGTACTTTGTCATATCAAATCTTTGTCACCTTAAAATGAATTATGTTATGTGAGGCTACATTTTAAAAGCAGCCTGGGCCTGAAGCAGTGGCAGAGTGCAGAGGGAAAATGCCTAAGCAGAGCATTCTGTAGGAAGCTCCCAATATCTATGCTCTGGAATGCACAACTGGCTAGATGCAGACTTTGCTACAGGTATCAAATATATGTTACCTACCTTTATTTTGTTTTTTTTTTTTCCTCTATATTCTGGGAGAAAAAAACCCAACTCTTTCCCTCTCAAAAAACCCGTATAATTTTCACCAGCAATGGCTGTTATAATTAAATACTGAATGTTTTCTGTGTGATCTTGCCTTCATCTTCTGATTTCCTTTGTTGATAAAGAATTCATTTATTTTAGTATTCTGTAATAGACAGATTGAGGGTTGGTCATAATTTGTATAAGTGGTACATCCTGATAAAACCTAGCACTCTGTTTTTCCTCTCTGAGTGCTTATTCAAATATATTTTACTCCATTTGCTTCTCAAATGTGTTTGTACGCAACACAAGTATTCATAAAGTACTTGAACAATGACAGTAAAATGGTCCTGAGAAAGGGCCAACTGATCTGGTATGGAGGCAAAAGTCATAAAAACCCAGACATCTTTGGAAGAATGACCTGCTTGTGATGAATACTCAGCATCTCTTGAAGAAACTTCAAAGCAAGCTCAGAAGTAACTCTATCTTTGCAAAGATGAATATAAGGAGAAGCTGCCCTACCTGCTTGCAAATAGTAAACCCCTCAGGCTAAAATGACTGTCACTAAGAATGTTTTCTTGACCAAAAAAAAAAAAAAAAAAACAAGACTAGGAAGAAGACTAGAAGTCCAAGTGGGGGATCCAATGGTTGAGGGAAGGGTTCTTGCAGAGCAGTGGGGCCAAAAGGAGCCATCCCCAAATTAGGATGCAAACATACTGTGTGATCCTAAGACAGGGAGTAAAGTTTTAGTACGGTGGGTGAGTGCATACTAAAAAGAAATGTTTTATCTAAACAGCACAGAAAATCCATAATGCCTAATCCTTCTGTGAACACTCATGTGAAGAGACAGCACCTAAGTTGTCCTTACAGAAGCCTTTCTGGTTTCTAACAGTATTTTTAACATCTCTTAAATATTTTTCACACAGCCAGTATCTAAACTTTGAATTCAGACTGGTATGGATCTAAAATGACATATTCCTCAGTGATTCAGATGATCTAGATGTTAAAATGCCCTGGAGAAGTCCATGGGAAGCAGTTGTTGAAAACACCTTCAGAAACAATATAACCTGTCTTAAAACTCTTAAGTAAACTGTTCCATTTAATTCTCAGTTCAGCAAAAGCAAATTTTTAGGTTGATGTATTATTTCCCTGCTTTTGAGAAAGAAGGATTTTTGCTTTTCTTTATCAAGCACATTACTTCACACTTGTATGTCACCTGTGCATCTTACCATTGGGTCCAGGTAGGAAAGCCACTGCACTAAAGGCAAAATAAAACAAAATTTTCAGCTTCAATATAATTACATTAAAATTATAGTCTTATGACATAAGAAGGTCAAACAAAGTTGTGCCCCAAGCCTGGAAGAGCCTAGTTTTTGAGAGAAGGTGAAGAGTAAATAGAATATCTTCATCAACCCTCAGATAGATGTAACAGATGCTTACAAGTTTCAGTAAGTTTCAGCCTGTCTTGCACCCAGCATAAGCATACAGAAACATGTCCAAGAAGACATGTTCTTATAAATGAGCATATTGAAAATCACACCTCAATTTTAACATCTATTTGGATCAAGACTGGATTTAAAGCAGCAACTTCATGCAGTTTTGCATTTTGTCTGAAATAACTGCTGTGCAGTCTATAGATACCTCCATAGATCGACTTCTATAGGCTGACTTTCCTATAGTGAACTTGAATCCAGAGTCTCTGTCAAGATTTACAAAGGGGGTTGGGGAAATGCCCAAATTAAAATGGTAATCCAGTTTGTTCACTTCTGAGGGGAAGAATTATGCTTCTGGAAAAGTAATGTTTGAACCTTAACATCTTTCATCTAGCCATATTCAGCAAATAAACAGTCTGTGCACAGGTGCTAATATATTTTATGTGGAAGGAATAATTAGTTCTTATTTCTGGTGTGAAAAATTCACAGATGATCACAGGAAACCTAACACTGCAATGTACCTCGATGACATGAATTGGCACTGGGATATCAGCATCCACAAACAGATTTTTTTAAGGCAAGTGATAGATACTTAGAATAAAGTAGTTCTCTCAACCCTACAAGTGTCTCTGGAGGAAAAAAATGACAAGTAGGAAATGGACATTTCACCATGTGAAAACTGAACAGCTTACTGATAGCAGACCTCAGTGGAAAGCAGTGACCAGTGGCGTTCCTCAGGGGTCAGTACTGGGCCCAGCCCCGTTTAACATCTTTGTTGGTGACATGGACAGTGGGATAGAGTGCACCCTCAGCAAGTTTGCCGATGACACCAAGCTGTGTAGTGCAGTCAATACACTGGAGAGAACGGATGCCATCCAGAGGAATCTTGACAGGCTGGAGAGAAGGGCCCTTGTGAACCTCATGAAGTTCAACAAGGTCAAGTGTAAGGTCCCGCATATGAGTCAGGGAAATTCCTGATACGAATACAGGCTAGAGGATGAAGGGATTGAGAACGGTCCTGAAAAGAAGGAGTTGGGGGTACTAGTGGATGAAAATCTGGACGTCAGCTGGCAATACGTGTTCAGAGCCCAGAAAGCCAATTCTGGGCTGCATCAAAAGAAGCGTGGCCAGCAGGTCGAGGAAGGTGATTCTCCCCTTCTAGTCCACTCTCCTGAGACACCACCTGCAGTACTGCATCCAGCTCTGGAGCCCCCAACGTAAGGGGGATGTGGACCTGCTACAGCGAGTCCAGAGGAGAGCCATAAAGATGATCAGAGGGCTGGAGCACTTCTCCTGTGAGGACAACCTGAGAGAGTTGGGGCTGTTGAGCCTGGAGAAGACGAGGCTCTGGGGATACCTTTGAGCAGTCTTCCAGTACCTAAAAAGGGCTTATAAGAAAGACGGGAACAAACTTTTTAGCAGAGCCTGTTGTGATAGGATGAGGGGTAATGATTTTAAAACAGGAGAAAATAGCTTTAGACTAGACATAAGGAAGACATTTTTTTACAATGAGGGTAGTGGAACAGGTTGCTCAGAGAGGTGGTAGATGCCCCATCCCTGGAAATATTCAAGGCCAGGTTGGACAAGGCACTGAGCAACCTGATGTAGTTGAAGACTTGCCTGCTTCTTGCAGGGGGGTTGGACTAAATGACCTTTAAAAGTCCCTTACAACTCAAATCACTCTGTGATTCTATGATTCTAATCAGGTGTTATAAGCAGCTGCTGAGAAAAGACAAGGGAACATGTACTGCTGTGTGCTGTATCCCCTGTCCTTCTGTTTATTGTGGAGTTATGCTACATTACATCCTATTTGGCTAAGAGAGATTATACAGGATAGAGAGTACCATAGGAATGTCTGTTGGAAGCTGAGCTTGTAGCACAGCCATCAGTGCACAGGTAGGACATTCAAATTACAGTAATTCTTATCAGCCACACATAGACAAGGGGAAAACAACCTGATCTAGTCAGGGATGTCCCTGCTTCTTGCAGGGGGGTTGGACTAGATGACCTTTGAAGGTCCCTTCCAACCCTAACCATTCTATGATTCTATGAAAACTTACTTACTTTTGGGGGTCCTTTTTCTCAGAGAAATATGAAGCAATAGAGAATTTCCCAACAACATGTCTTTCCCCATATAATTCATTTTCCAAGGGTGAGAGTCATACTGCGTTCAAGACAATATTTCAAACCTTACTGGTTTTGCTAAGCTGTAAGGGTAACTAACAACATGTTAAGACAGATGGTTGCAGACATATCTAATCTTATTCTCTCTGTGCTTTGAAGTATCTGAGGTATGAAAGAGGACACATTTTAGCACATTAGTGCGACAGAACAGATCAACTCAAATGCACTAACATGACTCCTGGACTGGAGGTGGTTTCTGTCCATCCAAATTAGATTAGAAAAAAAAAATAAAAATCTTTCTGTACTGGCACAGAGCAGATACATTCTAAGACAGAAAACTACCTCTATTTAAAGAAAATACCCATCATGTCAATTTCCAAATTCAGCCAAAGCAACAAATTACTCAACTTACTCTCAAAGTTGACTTTGCAGTCAAATATGTTTATTCATAACTGTAAGTGAACTGCTATTCGTTTTCCATCACAGTAAGAGAAACTAAGGATCAAATATTCCTACCTAGCCTTGGTGGTCTATTCAGTTGAAAGACATGTCGAGACCAGCGAGCCCTACTAGCCAAAAGATTCTGAGTTCGTGGACCAGACACAATTTTCTTTTTCTGAATAAGCACCTGAAAGACAATAACAAGCTCTGGAAACTGTTAGAGATTAGTGGAAGGAAAAGAGGAGGAATAGTGCAGTTTAAAATAGATTGCAACATCGGTTGCAAATTCAACATTCACAAACAAAAGAAAAAATTCTGTATGAGGTGTCATACTCCTAAATATAATCAATACATGATGAAGGAAAAGGCACAAAGTTTGTCCTGAAGATTTTGATTTATGCAGTCCCCTGATGTTTACAAAATTGCACATATATTTACAGAAACTCTCATAATCCACATATATTTACATAATCTCTCTTTGTATAACCGCATTCTATACCTACCATTTGACAGACATTCTGGGCACACAAATGCGAAGTGAATCCTTCATTTTGCTATCTCTGCCCTTCAAGTTTCTGGTGGGTGAGTTCCCTCTAAGCCTGGTGCTGCTACTTTACTGCTCCGATCCTTTGCTTCAGTTCTGATCACCCTCCTCTCCTCCCCTGCCAGCTGTGTAACAAAATCAAACCTTTGGAAGGAAGCTGCCCAGCAGCAAAACTTTCTGGCAAGGAAGCTGGAGGGAGGATATTGATCAGTGTCAAACCACTTTTCAAAGTAATGGAAGGAGAGGGAAAGGAGAGTGACACTCTCTTTGAGTAAAAGTGGTATTGATTAAATTCTGTCCTTACACATGAAATAGCTCGCTGGCTCCAGTGAAGGCAGCTTTCTCCTCATTCTGGTCTTTCTTTCCTGCTTATTGGAAACTGGAGGATGGATAAAGTAGAACATCAGAGTCCCTCGCCTGGAACACAGTATCAAATCAGGTTTCTTGTCCTGCCAAATGTTGAACACTGTCGTAAAATAAAGCAGATTGGGAAAGTAGGAGAATCCAGGCATAGAGGAGTGAGGGCAAGTCAATCTCTTCTTTGCCATAACTCCTTTGCTATGTAAAGTAAAGGAGGGCGGTTGCCCATCGTAGCACAGTAACCAACCCATCTTTTTGCTTGTCAATTGCTTTTCAATAGAAAGTCCATTTTTTTTTCAGGAGAGATGACTGTATGGCAAAGAATCTCTACTGAGTAGAACACTTCCAGTATCTGTGTTAAAGAATTTTTTTCTGCAAGTGCAGTATTGTTTTAACTCTGTTCTTTTTAAAAGGAATACTGAAAGTGCCTGGAATACATGATGTTGGATATTCTATATCTCATTATAAATGACTATAAAAGTAAGCAATATAAAAATAAAAAATATACAAAAATAAACAAGCTGTTCCAGTTTCACAGTACAAACAGATAAAGGCGTAGTGAAGCTGAACCTAACTCTACACTTCTGTGGACGGAGAGGAAAAGTGAACTGGAAGGGTGGAAACAGTGAATACTCAGTCCATGATGCTTGGTGGATCACTTTAGTTCTCCTCTCATTTCTGCTGCTGACTCTTGGTTTAGGCTTAGACAAGTTGCTCTGCTCATAGAAACTGCCGTAATGCATCATCACAACCTTGCTAAAATCAGTGGAGCTGTAACAAGTTTGCAACTAAGGATTTGTCGTTTAGCTGTCTTTTTTGTCCTTTACTGGCAAACACCCGGACAAGCATGCTGCCCTATCTTTCAGTGATCTTTTCAAAACAAGTCAACATATCAAGAATATTAAGACACACATATTAAGACATCAGAAAGCCTCGACACGGAAACAGACTTATTTCAGCACAGGGCTCATGCTCTGTCTCCATGGGGTAGATGGGGAGGGCTCATTGCTTATTTTTTATTTCAGGATCAACATTGGCCATTCGAACACAGTCCTCCTTCTATGTCAACAGAAAACCTGTCCTTGCATTCAGTAGGAGAACAACAAACCATTAGTTCTGAATACCCTACAAAATATTCCTTAATCATTTTGGGCAGAACTCTTGTTTAACGGTAGTGACAGTGCCCAAACATGGAAGAGTTAAATATAATGAATGAGCCTTAAAGGAACTGGACACCCCCCCCCCCCC
>WHYT01015629.1:208334-273316 GCA_009806455.1 Tetrax tetrax | reverse complement strand
CCCCCCCCCCCCCCCCCCAGTCACCAGAGGTATTCACAGTGCGGATATTACAAATACATCCATTGTACTTTACAATGCTTAATCGTTTTAAACTTAGAGATCGGTTTTACATTGCTAGGTACTTTTGAATGAAATTATTACATTATCATGTGAGGCAATGTCATGGAACTAATGGGTGCATTAAAAAAAGAAGTTATACTTCAATTGATATATCATCTTGAACTTACTATTTATATCAAAATCAGTATAATTTCTACCCAGGGGGATTTTGTTTTAAAAGGTGGTTTCATATAGTTGAAATTTTCCCACAGACGAAAGGGCAATATCATTCTATAAGAAATAAAGAAAGGGATGTAACTGTACATCTGCTAAAAAACCAATATTGCATTTTAATCTTTTTTTTTCCTATTTGTTACCACATGTTACAAAGTTAAAGCTAACACGTACCTAGTAAGAGGATTTTTTAGATGTTAAAAATGCTACACATCCAGAGGATAAAAAAAAACACACCTCAAAGTGAGCACTGTTATGAGAGAAAAAATACTCATTTGTTTAGAATTCAAAAAGTAATTTTACAATTCCATAACCAATACATTATATAGTAACACAGAAAGTGTTATAAATTCTCACCACATACAGTTTTAAGGATTATTTATTTCAATAGTTCGGTAACTATAAAAGTGCTGTGTTAAAGATTTCACATTTTATCAGCATGCTGAACAATTTTATGAGGTGATGATGTGAATCTACATCCATCAAAGATCCTATTCTATGAGGAAAAGTTAATGTTTCAGAAAACCGGAGTGCTCTCCTTGGCCGCATGATTCTAACGGAAAGCAGTTACATGGCAAAATGGATTGGTTTGGGCACACATACACAAACAGACTGACAAAAGCAAGTATTTTTTGAGCAAGAGCTTCACTGAGTGAATAGCTTTTGTTAACTACAGCAGTTCACACAAGCCATTTTGTTAATGTTGACAGCAAAAGAACTCATTAATAACTGAAGCAAAATAGCCTAAAATTCTATAAAATGTGGAAAAACTCACTTTGTATAGAAATAAAAATACCATTAAAATTAATGTGAAGCCCTCTGAGAGCAGATGAAATGATATGACCCATACAGTAGAGAGCAGACAGGAATCTGAGCAAGCAAACAGGAATTTAAAAACATATATTAATTACATATATTTAAAATATCCACATCTAATGTTGGCATCTATGCCTTTTTTTGAAAGGTATCGAGCAGACTTGATCCTAAAGCTTATCCTGTAGTAAGTGTTTTGCTTTTATCTATGAAATGGATTTTTAAAGCACAGATACTGATACAGAACAAAACTCTAATTGCACCATAAATCAGAAGAGCAAAGCATGTTATAAACATGAACTGAACTATGATCCACTTAATCTATCAAGTTTTATAGCAGTGAACAGCTTTCAAAGGGAACTGACAGGCAGACGTTACGTTCACTGTTCTCAGTCTTTCCAATAAACATCACTCATAGACACTTGACAATTCATTGTAAAATACAGATCTTATGCTAGCGTCTACTGCCATTTTACTATAAGAAAAGTAAAACCAGCAGAAGCAAACTAGGATTTTTAGTCTGAATGTTATTATCACTTTTCAAGCCTTATCATTTCACAGCCTTTATACCTGACGCTCTCTATTTTAGCAGATCAGACACCACACCTACAAACAGCACAAATTGCAAGTGACCAATTTACCTTCTGAAAAATCAATCAGTCCCAGCAAATGAAGCAGCTTCAGAGATGCAAATATAATCACAACAATACCCACTGTTTGCAGTCCCTCTGACTCCCACTCGAGAGTCAACATTCTTCCAAGAGGCAAATCATTCCAGTCTTCACATCGGTTCGCAATCAGAGGGAAATTAAGAGGATTTTACCAAGAGTTTGCTTTGAAGAAAGTTGCAGTGGCGTAAAGCAGCGCTGTACTGAGCTGTGGTGATTCACCAGCCACGCTAGCTGAGACAAAACATTAGATAAAGCCCCGCATCTCATGCTTCTCTAAGCATTTAATTTCATCAGTAGCGAGTCCTCTTCGAAGGCTGAGGTGGACCAGGGAGCCCTGGGTGTGACATTGTACCCAGCGAGCAGCGTTACTTCAGAGCTGCTGGAGCAACATCTGTGTAGGAGCTGGAGACTTGGCTGTGTCAGTGCCACAGAGCAACGCTCCCTGGAAACTTGCACAAGGGAGCAGGCTGCAAGCAGCGCTCTGCGCTCCAGACCCAGGCTTTGCAATTCTCCCCCAGCTTTGCAGCCCTTCCCCAGCTTCTCTTCACACAATTCTTGTTAAGTTTGACAAATGACGGCTTGCTACAGACAGGCATCTGTTTTCACCTGTGCTAAACGCTACACATCAGGAAACTACTGCCCTCTGCATTAGAAAGAATAACATTCAGAGAAACACTGTCCTTTCCTCTTCTTAAGCATCACTGGAATAGAATTAAAATCTTCAGTGGAAATGAGAATGGAAATTAAAGAAATACACTTCAGGATGATTGGTGCCTCCAGCTAGCAAAATACAGTTCTGTCAAGGAGACATACGCTGCCCAAACCCCCATTTCATAGCCAGGAGAAATGTATTATTTATTGAGAAACAAAACGGTGTTTTTCTGTGTAAGGACGTGAACCTAGAAGTGCTGCCCCCCAAACTCTGACATATGTGAATAGGAATTAGACATTTTCCACAGCTCCTGGGAAGATCTTGCCCTGGCCATGCGTCAGGGGAAAAAGAAAAGAGGCTTATGATGCCAGCTGATTTAGTAAATAGTCTGCATAAAACTAATTGTCCTGTGTTTATTAATGTGATTACCAAGAGGATACCAAGTGTGAAGAATAGGCTCTGAAGAATATTTATGCAGCATATGCATAAATATTATAAGGTTAGGCCTAAATGCTTATTCTTGTGCCCATCCTAATAATTTAACTAAAATCTGTCCACTAGTATACAAGGCATTAGAATAAAGCGTAGGGAAGTCTCAGAAACAAAATAATTTTAGACATCCTTATTACTAAGGCAGCACATATGATCTAACACTAAAAACAATCTCAACACTGATGCCTGGTATTGACCACTCAGCTTGCTTAACTCTTCCTGTTAGAAACAACTTTTACAAACTTTCAGGAAGCCCAGAAACTTTTATTTTTATTCAGGAACCCATTATAATTTTAAATCAGCATAACAACATATTGTAATGTTTAAAATCTATTGTTTATAGAACAATCTATTGTTTACAGAAAGAAAAATGTAATCTCTAACTCACTATCAGCTTTTTTTTCGTTTTTCATTGAAGGCTGTCTGTATTGAGTTACGACAACTAATCAAAGTCACAGATTTTTTTTTTCCATATAGGTAGGACTCTAGAATCTGCATATTTTTGTTAATTTGAAAAATCATGTATGCACTTTAGTTAATTTTAGCTTCTACCTAGGCAATACATAAGCAACTATATTCTTTAATTTTGCTCTTCTGAGTATTTAATACTAGAATGTCATGAGTTCCTACTTTTTATGCTCTCAATCTGAATGTCAGTTCCTTTCCCTATTAACATCTAGAGCTAAAAGCGTGTAAGAGGAAAGCACAGTAAAAATAAATCAAACAAAATCCACTATTCCACATTTGCACCTTCCAAATTTGTCATTACATTTGCCTTCTATTGTAAAATACTTACTTAATACATTTTTATGTAAGTTTATTCCTTTTAAAAGAAAAGTAAAATTGTTTAAGCTTTGCAATTTCTAGTTATTCCATATCATCATCATCTTTTAAGGCTCTGACATGTTCATCTTAACTTATTCTCATCTTTGACTTCTATTTTCTCCTTGAGTTTATTCCTATTTATTTTTCTCTTTTTCTCAATTTTTAATTTTCTTTTTCTCAAATGATGAAGCTTGGTCAAATGTTCACAATATTTCAGGGCTTAGTGTGATGCCAGGATAGGAACTTTGACCCATATAGTTCTACAGGCATTACAGAAACAATAATCCTAATATAATACAATCATTACTATAACAGTGAAAGAGGCTTTATTTATTGTTAATAAACTGTATCAGGGAAACTACTAAAATGGAGAAATCTGCCAGTCTACATTCCCCTTTCATGCAGTAGGTCCAGGCTACTTGTGTTCTTGAGTTGTCCACTCTTGAGAGCAGAAGCCCTTCTACTCCATCACTGCATGGGCCAACCCACACCCACAAAGCTGCCCAGCGAGAAGTGGCATCAGCCATAACCACTGTTTTGTTTTCTTCATTCACACAAGAGGAGAGACCTGGATCCCTTCTAAAAAAATGAAAGGGCCAGAGATTATGAGTTTGATAAGTTGTAGGGCTCAATTCTACCTCCATAGCAGATCATTTACAGAAGAATTTTTAAAGAAAAAAAATTAACCTAAGAACATCCAGTCGAATTAATGTAACTGATTACTGACTTCAAAGATTACCCACTTAAAAAAAGTAGTAGGCTTTTCCTGTTGTTTCTTATGATAGTTAGGGGAACCACATATAGGCTTTGTGCATCTCCAAATCTTAGCTATGAAAAGTAAAGCAGTAAGGATAAGAAAATATGCAGAAAGAAAAAGGAAGTGATGTATGAAATGTTTCCTTTAATGGACCATGCAACAGATTCAAACAACAGTGTCACTTACAAAGATGAATTCTTCTGGAAGTGGTTCAATCAAAAAAATTTCATGCCTCAAAGCATTTGAATCTGAAATCAATCTTGAATAAGGAAATAGTAAATTCAGTTATATATAGGGTACCACCTCGTATTCTGATCCCTTCCTAAATTAATAGTCAAGTGTAATTTCTCTCTCATACTTTGTATTTTGTTCAATTATTTCAAACTAAATATTTCTGTGACACATCCTCATGGATTGCCTGTATTGACACTACAAGCAAATTTCAAAAGCTGTTCAAAGAAAATGAATTTTTCATCAACACAACCCCTGGAATACAAAAGAAAACACCATCCTTTACATGAAGCACTGAAACCAGGGGCTGACAGCTTGTAATATCCAAGCATTGATTTGGCTTATTGTCTTTCCCTAACTCCTGTTTTCGTTTTTGACATTACGATGCATTCTGGTGGTGATTTAGTAATATATTTAAGTTTGCATTAACTTTTTTGTGATTCTTCAATAGGTTGCATGAGAAAAAAAAAAAAAAAAAAAGTACTAGCACTGTTAGGGAGCTATCCCATCTAAACAGTGCATCTTCCACTGGCCGTAAATTCCCCTCCACAAAGATTGGAAGCAGAACCTTTATTGCTTGCCGGAAACTCCGGCACTCTCACCCTGCGGGTTTACTGAACCATTAATTAAGGGAAAGCATAACCATGTTAGTACTAAACTCCAATACAGAGCACTTCTGCATTAGCAATAAACATGCACAAAAAAAAAAAATACAGCATTAAGCTGATTTGCCCCTCCACCAAGTAAGGGGAGTATATGCTGCAGGGTAAGGCTGCGGTGGGTGCAGAGGCATGGCAAAGCACGGTGTTCCTTGAAGGATGGAGTGAAGGAGTCCACAGCCGTGGATCTGCTCCTGCCAGTTCTTTCTCCCTTGCTGTGCAAGCATAAAAAGTACTACAATTTTTTCTCTCCTAAGTAAAATGGCAAGAGAAACTTGAGTTGAAGTGCTGTCAGAGATATAGCTTTATCTCTGGAAACAGAGATCCTGAGTGAGCTCTGAACAGGACAGAGTAGATCTACCAAAATTAGCGGGGGCTACAAGATCAAATGCATTCTGGAGTCCTTACATTTTTCCACAAACAAAAAATCCCAAGTAAATACTGGCTGCTCTAACCACAGATTTATGTATGGAATGCAATTAATATAAGAGAGACACCTTCAGTATGACAGTATATTATGTACCAAGCAAATTTTAGAGTTGGTTACTATATGCTTGTAGAGTACCTACAATTTTCTCCCACATCTTGGGAAAAGAAAGAAATACTCAAAGATTTTTTATAAAGCTTAGGTATTGGATATTAAATTTTAATAATTTCAAAGTTAACTAAAAGCAGAGAAGATCTGCCATTTCAAAACAAACAACATTTCACCTAATTTAACACGACAAGAAATAGCAAAATCTTAAGAGTACACGTAGGATGCTATAAATTGAACAATGAAGGAATAAACCATTTTGCAATCCTAAAGACAGTTAAATGACAATCCTGTAATTAGTGTATTAGTGTAAAAAATTTTACTATAATTTCATATGATTACACAGTTCTTTCAAAATTACCTGTTATTATAATACTTTTTATATACATTGGTAAACTAATTTAATTCCAGTAAACTCTTAGTTTTTAAATACAACCTGTCACTGTAATTAACCAGGAAAATGGAGTGTGCCTTTTTCTTTTAATCACTTTAGTTTTCATATGAAAAATAATAAAAAAATATATTATTTTATTTTTAATTTAACACTTACAAAAAGGTTTCACTGTAACTTATAAACTCTGAATTTTTTCAATTTCTTCTGAATTTTGTACATGAGAATACAGAAATATGAATGCCTACTTGATCCCAAATACATTGAAGTGTTTTATGTCTTTTCTGATATATATATATATATTTTATTTTTTTTTTTTAAACATCTACTTGTAAACAGCATCAGTCTTTCCTGGCTTTTCTAAGGGGAAATCTCTTCATACATATAGTGATTTTAATTTCTCTTCTGTGCAGACATTCTGGATTTCTTGTTGTTTAGTGTAGAATGGGGCTGATCAAAATTATTTTCAAGGCAAGGATATTTCATTATTTATTAACTGACTTGAATTATACTGCTTTCCTAAGTGACAGAATGCCCACTGTTTTAACTAATTTACAGGAGATGGGGGAGAAGTCTTAATTGGCTAGCAGTAATGGTTCATCAGACTCTTTGATATTTTCCCCCAATGTAGCTGAAAAGGGAAACTGCTGATGAGTTAGAAATAGAAACAAAATTTGGAAGTATTAATTAGCTGCCCTTCTTTCTGTACTCCCTTTTTCCAGAGGGAAACGTCAATCACCCAGAAGAGAAAGAAATTGTCAAATAAACACAGAAAGGGCACCTATATAGCAGCCAGATGAACTGCTAAGCTTTGGCTTCTTGTTCAGATCTGAACTTATTAGAAAAGTAATGTAGTGGATAATGAACTTAATCCTCCTACTAGTTAGCCAGTAGGAAATCTCTTCACAAGCAATAATCTACAGTTTTGTACACCAAAAAGTTTCTGTCTTAGATCTGCAGAAGAAAACTAGGTCCACTTGAAAGCATTTCAAGAATGAGGAGAAGAAACTAATTTACACACATCCTTTCAAGAATTATTCTCAGGGCAAAAGAATTCATATTTTTGGAATGCAACACCTCCTGCATAAGCTGTTATGTCTAATCACAGAACATTGTGTAATTTTCATAAAATGCTTAAAAAAAAAAAAGAATGAGACTCATGTATGGAATCACTTCGTTCATCTTGTCAGTGCTGCTGCTACTGAAGAGCACAATATTGCACTAGCATATTACTTGTCCAATCAAAACTGCAGGGCAACTTTCACTAAATAGAAGAGCTAGGCAGAGTACAATTACCTAAGATTAAATTTGTCAGACTTCATACATCATCCTTAATATTTACACTAAGTACTCTAGATCTTTCATGATTGTAAGTGAATATAGGCTAAGAAATAAAAAATTCAACACCTGTACAGGCAAGATAAGATTCACTGGTTTGTAATCAAGGGAGAAAATACTATATCCAAGCTTTTGAAGGTTTGGTCTCATAAGTAAATTACACTAAAATAATATTGCGGCTGCAGCTGTAGAAAGTTGATTTCCTCATTTTAGTAGTTTGGCTCTAGGCTATGTTATGGGATTTTATCAATTTTTTTTTCCCCCCCCCTCTTTATTTTCACCTTCTGACTCTCACTTGGTCCTAAGAAGCTTTTGTTCTTGCTTTGATCTAAATGAAAGGACTGCTGCCATTACTGACCTGAAAACAAGAGCTGAAAGGAATCCCACAAGACAACAGTTACCACCTTCCCCCATGACATAACAGATACAGGTGGTTTCACTGTTCTATAAAATTACTTGATACAGCAGGGTATACAATTCTGCTTAAAATAGCTAGTGTGCAAGTGAATTGTAAATTAAACAGTGCAGCCATGGGAGTAACAGTAGCATTTTAATTTATTAAGCTTTAGCAAAGCATTACAGAGAGGCTATCTCTTTCCTAAACAAGGTTAAATTACATTTAGTAACAGTAAGTAATCAAATTCTGGTTTGTTTTACTACAAAGCCCACCAGCTTGCTTGGCAAATGGAATTATCTTTAAATTATGTGACTATGTCTTCAGCCTACAGACTTGTTTTTCTTTTTGTATTAAATCATGCTTGATCTTGCAGCAGCAGGAATTGCCACTACCAGTTTTGTACGTCTACACAGGAGAACTGCAGTATAATGGGACTACTAGGCACCAAACCAAACCTCTTTATTTGTGATAATACAGCTGTGCTACCATAAAACTCAGACTAGTTAACCTAACCAGCAGAGAATCGTCAATAAAAGTAAATGTGCCCCAAAAACCTTGCTGTAGATTGTCTCTAAAATTAAATGACTTTTGTTTCTCTGGCCATTGAACTACCTGAATGGGAGTGCAAACAGTATTTTTATGGAAGCTCAAGGCCAAGGCATGCCTCACCTGTACACCTTTAATTCCCGCCCCTTCTTGTGAAGTACGACCAAGTAAATCTTTGACCTACCTTCCTCTGACTAACATTACATGTAAGACGTGCTTTTCCTGCTTATAATAAAAAATATTTTTTGTCCTGCATGACCCTCCTCATCTTCATTTTTTTCACATTTGGAAAGTATAGAGTATTAGCAGTGCCCGACCTGGTGATTTTCTTCTTTCACTACTATTTTTGTAATTATACATTGGAGCCAGATGATACCATTACCAACCATTTTATTCAGGGAAAAAAAAGGAACTACTGGGAGGCCTACAGATTAAGCTGGTAGAAACGATGGGACAGAGTAGCAGCATTCACAGCTCCATATCCAGTAATTTTCTGTTAACCAAATACACTTGCCCATACATTTAAGAAGCTATGTTTTCATGACCTCAGTTGAGCTCCTAAAGAAAGGGAAAGGTATTTCTGCTGTCATAGAAGAGAAAACAAACAAACTATGTATGCTAGTAGTAAAAGCTAGCATTCTAGTAACCAACGGGAATATTCACCATTCCAGCCTTCAGACCAACCAGCTATCAATTTAAAACCCTCAACCTATCCTGTGCAACAATTCTTTATCAAAACTGGTGTGTCTGGCTCCCTGTGGTTCAACAACTGGTTAGCAACTAAAGAAAAAAAAAATGTATTACTAAACATGATCATAAGAACATCGTTACTGTGTAGCTGTTTTCTTGTGATGCACTGTTCTTCCTCTGATATAAAATGACCCATGTACAATAAATGTTCTGCTTCTCTACTTGGCTTTTAGAAAGGTGAAGCACTGTATTTTTCCACAGCAATAGGAAAGTATTATAAATTAAGTCTGAAGTGGCTGACATATTTCTAGATTTGATGTAATTGTTAAAAGTTTAGTGTATCGGTCCTATAAAGATGAGCTACAATAAATTAACTCACACTAAACAGCTGCAGCACGTTAAAGAAACATAACTTAAAAAACACTGCAATCATGATCTTGTCTCTTACGTGTATGTAATAAGACAAGTACTACATGTAACATACGCACAAATTTGACTACAGATCTGCAACATGTGGTTACCATTCAGGATCATGCAAAATTCAGAATTAGTCCATTGCATTTGCTAACGTATTATTGTTTGATTTATTAACAGCTTCTGAAGCATGTCATTGTTCATTCATTATTTATCACTGACAAAAAAAAAAAAAAGATGCCTCATCAGATGAGGCCACACCTGGAGTACTCTATCCAGTTCCTGTACAGGGTAGACATGGACATATTGAAGAGAGTCCAGCAAAGGGCCACAAATATGAATCTGGACAGAGGGCTGGGCAACCTGCTCTGGGTGGCGCTGCTTGAGCAGGAAGGCTGGACCAGATGAATTGGAAATAAACCTTTTAAGATCAGATCTCTTCCTGGTTTTGGACACTGAAGACTTTTTTTTTTTTCTTCTCTTTTCAGTTTAGAGCCTGAAATTCACCCAGAGTGAATGGATTTACTGCTAAGAAATGGTAGGAGTAGCAACAAAGGGAAACGAACAAGGATACCTAGACACAAATACATATAATCTCCATGCTGAAAGGAAAAAGAGCTTCTCTCCTCCCACCTCGCCTTTTCTCCATTCAGAGCTTTCACTCTATTGGGAATCTCAGAGGCTTCTAAAGCCCTCTAATTCCCCCATCAAAAGTATAAGTTAGGTAGCATACTAATCGTTCAGGAAATTTAAAGGTTTTGTGAGCTAGACTCCCATTATTTCACAAAACTGAGAGGGGAAAAAGAGGTTGTTTCTCAGCTCCTAATGAAGTTTTTTTCTTGGCTTATAACCCCATCCCAATACAGGAACTTACAGTGATATTTCAGGATCCATGCAATACAATGAAAAATTATCTGCTCCAGCAGTTTTGCTGTTCTAGCACTCTGGAAAGAAGCAGGGCTATAAAACCAATCCCCAAAGGGAGCAATGAGCTTACAATGCCTTGTTATCACTTAAGTAAGTAAAAAGGAAGGTTACAGCTCTTCCCTGAGAAAACATTATAATGTCCAACTAACTGGAGCATCATAAGGTCCTTGTAGATTCTGAAATGAGAGAAGGAGCAAAACAAGAAGCACACTATTTGAACCTCCTACAAAGCTGCAGACAGCACTTTTGTGTTATATTACTGCAGGGATCAAATCTTTTCTTCTTTAGTAGCTTTGCAGGGTTTACCACAGCCTCTATACTATCCATGCTCACCATTTACATAAACAGATATTCCATTATGCACAGTGGGTTTATGGGTCATGAAAAGTTCATTTTCACATGCATGCGGCCATACCCAAATTCCATAAATGAGACATGTCTTCCTCCTGTTAAACCAACATGATTTCGAGCTGGCTGCACATTTTAAGCCATTTTAAAGCCATTTTCAGCCATTTTCAAGAGGAAGAATATTTTTGCTTCCATCAATACTTCAGGAATCGTTTGCCCCCAGTAATCATCTGTGTACCAGGCTATGAATTTTAATTTCTCTAATCTTCTCAGAAGCAATTTCCCTAGCTTTCCAATCACGCTGCTCTTTTCTGAACTCACTCTAATTAGGAAAAACAGTTATAGGGAAAAAGATATAGTAACTAGTTTTTGGGTAGAGCTCTATTAGTCATGATCAAGATTGTATGATGAGACAGCCATAGCCTTAGCATTTCATTAACCATCTTCCTCTCAAAAAGAATATTACATATTTAATAATATTTTATCTTGTTTATTATGCAAAGTCAAATAAATCTCAGCATCCCTTTCTCCCATAGATGCCTATGTATGCCCTTAGTTTTCACTTGTATTTCAGTTGAGGTACCCCAAGAGAATGCCAAGACTTCAGCTCATTCCCTCACTGCAAGTGATGTTTGTTTTGGTAATGTTTATTTTCAAACTTATTCTTAGAGATCTTTCTTTGCTAATAGTGACAGTAATGCACACCGTCTTTCACTGAAGCAACTCTGTGGTACACTGGAGAACAATTAGGCTGTTCCAAGCCTGCCTGAACATGTCTGACAGCTTGTTGCTCTGTCCCTAGCATATTGTCCCTTCTGCACTTGCTTTGGTGCTTGTCTGATACTGTGTGAGCTTTCACAGATCATTAAGAAGATGAAAAATTGTTTGACATAAACAATATCAGAAAGTGGAGCCTTCGCCCTCAAAATACTTTGCAGACAGTGGTCTTTTCACTTTGAGTACTGATGTAATGGTTGTAATCCAAGACTAGCAGTCCTGTGCAGGCTTGGGAGGACAAAAGCCAGACTCTAACGGCGAAGCAGCAGGTGAGCAAGGAAACAAATCTTGGGTGGGTTTTAAATGACATAGCCAGCACAAAGATATTTTGACAAAGTCAAAACTTGCTGTCATACCAAATGTATGCAGAGAAAAACAGTAGCCAATCAGCAACAGCGTTCCTTATCATCTGGGATTCAAAGAGACGTACAGCCTCTATGCTTGCATCCAGCAGTGGAAAAAACACAGTTTTGTCTAGCTTTGTATTTTTAATGTGTTTTAAGATTAATCCTGGTTTACCTTTCTTAAAATAAGAACACAGGACATGTTTATAGAACTAGTACCGCTGAAAAGTATTTCCTTAAATTTTCTTATTCGGATGCTGGTGGTAGGAAGAAGTTAAGTTTATATCATATGGCATTCAGCCAGCCAGTAAATTCTCCTGGTGAACTCAAGTCTACTACATTTTTTTCTTCGTAATTAATCACACTGTCTAGCATATCAAAAGAGATATATATGATATCTGCTCTGAGTCACAAGCTAACGGAATGCAGAGGTTGTCTCCTTCACCGCCAGAAGGTTGTTTTCTTTCACTTTTAATTGTTTGGGGGGAAAGGGAATGCAACTGCCGTAAAGGTTAAGCAATACTTGTTGCCTGATTTGTTGAGCTGAGGTTCCCATTTAGCAGAGTGAGGGAATTTCTGATCCCCAAAGAAGCTTCTCAGTGGTACTAATGAGTTAAGAACCATAAAGCTTTTTAGTGTAGATGCAGAAAAACCTGCAAAAATAGTTATGATTTGAACAAATACAATGATTTCTCCCCATCCCAAACCCCAGTACATACTAGATTACTTGGAAAGATATTCTCTATGGATCACTAAGTTTAAAAAACATGTATCCATCAAGATTTTTCTTTAAAATTTAATTTCTTAAAAAAATAAATCAAGACATTGGGTTTTTTTCCAAGGTAATACTTAGACGGAGTGTATCTGAAGGAGGTTAGGAATAAAAGGATGGGCTAACACAAAACTGAAGTGGTTTTATACATTTCAGAAATGCATATCAGCAAAATGTAAGTTTCCAAAAAGCAAGATGCAAAAGTTAAAAAATAGCCCCAACAGCCTCAGCCTCTCTGGAAGTGTTAATCTCCAGTGAAAACAAAATGAAGGAGTGGTGTTCAGCTGACTTCTCCATTTCCAATGTGCTGACAAGCAGTAATGGTGAATAGAAGTTCTCAGACCATATTTGACAGGAGGGGCAATTTTAGCCCACTTGTGGGAAGAAGAAAAGGGTCTTGGACATCCTCCAAGGACCAGATCCAGATGCCAGACCTCTGCTGCAGCCCTATCCACGATCTCAATGATTGGTTCAATGCTCTGTGCAATACAGCTTTCTTGAAGCGAAAGAAGAAAAAGCAGGTATCACCACACACTACAGAGATAATTGTCTAACATTTTAGGGGTATTTGCAGCATTTGGAAATACTTTTGCAAAAGAATAAAGAGATCAAAGCTAGACACATGGTGTCAGGCATAGTAGCACATTGCTCTATGAAAAAATTGGTGACCAGTGACCCTAGTGATTTGGTACTGTATACTCTTTTTAGTTCAAAAGTGACTCACACTTTGAGTGAGAGTTTAGCTTTCACCTTATTATTTTCATTTTGTGCCCCGAGCTATCAATTGCTCAGCAGTAAAATAAATGTTGAAAATAATTTTTTCAGTCAGAATCACGACCTGAGTGCAAAAGAACACAAAAACAGCAATAAGAGCATGAGTAAAGGTAAGAAAATATTTCAAGTTTGTGTGGGGAGTTTTTTTTTAGCACACTTCATCTTAGGAATTTTTTGGTTCAAACTTGGAGGGCTTTTTTTGTTTATCTTTTTCTCACCCTGTACAATTCAAATAACATTTCTGTGCAAGTCTTTGAATTTTAACACATAGAAAAGTCAATCTCTAAATAGACACCGCTCCTATGGGTAAATAGAGCATGAAATATACTTCAGGAAACTCAGACACTGCATACACCTACATGTATCAATGTATATCAATCCCTCTGTTTGGTTCACTGGTAAAGTTGGCTATTTCTGTTAGAAGCTATACTATTTTTTTATTTTCCAGATCTATTTAGTTAAACCAGCCTTTTGCCCTTGTGTAAAATTAGTAGTAACCTTAAACTGTACCACTGTAATCTAGTATTAGAATTTTGAATTTTAAAGTTTCAAAAAATCATCTTTAGAATGATGAATGAGGGAAAGATTGTGCAGATTTTGTTTTTTCTTAAGAAAAAAACCCCCATATGTTAACAGGCTGCTAAGTCTGTTAGATTCAAAACATATAAAAACCCCAAAATATTAATAAATCATAGTTTTACTCCCTTTAGACAGAGATGAACTAGATAATCTCTGTAGACCCTTTACATTTCTTTCTCTACTCTTGTACTTCTAACAAACCCCTCTAGGATATTTATAAGCAATACTATTTCACCAGAAGAAGTACAGATAAAGGATGTAGACTGACAGTAGGTAAATGTATATTTGACATCTAAAGCCTACTTTTAGAGACTCAGGAAGAGCATGTATTAAAAAAACGCCTCCACCTATGTTAACGTACTTTTTTTAAACTTGCAAAATAAAGTAATTTGATCACAATATCATAGCAAACAGACAAACAGGAAAGCTAGAAAAAAACATGTCTCAAGGTGGACACATAAGAATTTGTGGAAGAAAACATTAGGTTCTTAATGTTGTACTTGTGATTCAAAGATGCATAGGTCACAGTGCCTCCTCCACCCCAGGAGGAGCTGCCTCTGCTCAAGGCCAGCTCCTTGGGGAGCGAGAGCTGCTTATGGAGTCACTACTGGCCATGACGCTGAGAAAGAGCTGGAAGAAATCACATTCTTTCTCTCAGGAGTTGTATTTACACTAAGGCTTTTGCTCCCTTCAAGAGCTACATTGTAGTCATACTTATAACTTAAAAAAAAAAAAAAACAACCCAAAACCAAACATCATCTACATTAGCAAAGTTTGCACATGGACTACTAATAAATTTAACAGAAGAGTGAAGGAAAACATTTTCTATTTCACAATAACCCATAGTATATAGGTAAACATGCCATGAATGTTTGAGAAGAGAGATCTAAGCCATATTAACTAACTATGATCACAAGATGAACACAAAATGCTTGTTGTGCATCACTGGCAATCCATTTGTACAGACTATAACAGACAAACGTTAATACATTTTTCATTTTGGAAGTGCTAGTCAATTGCAGAATAAATACCAAAGAAGATTTATATTGTTATTGCACTGAAATATCTCATGAACTTAGGCCTATAAAATATTATGCCACTTTCATCCATCTGTCATCTTTTATCTGTTGTTTTCATTTTCCTTCGGAACTAAGAGCAGCCTTTCTCACACAGCTGTAATCATTCTAGCTCTGCCTCCAGCACTCTGTGAACAGTGACTATCTACATCTGTTAAATCTCTTTATTTTTTCCCCCAAGTTGCAAACCAATTCATAATGAATAGTAAGTACCAATCTGCTTCTAAATTTAATGGAAGAGAGATCTTTGTTGTACTTGCTGATCAGCAGGTTCTGCCTTCCACCACCACTGTATTTTTATCTGTTAGCAGATCACGATCCTCCCAATTAAACTATTTTTCTGCTAAGAGATAAAACCACTTCGGTTTTCAATTCCATACACTTGTGGATACATCAAACTCACCAGACATCACAGCTGACAGAGTCAACAGTTCTACTTATGCTTTGTTTAACTCTTCGCTGCTTAGCAAAGACTAACCCTTTACACTTTACAAAACTGGACTGAAGGAAAGGAAAATAAAAACAAACCGAAGTGAGGCAGAAAATCAGATTCACATAGTTCAGCTGTAAACATTTCTCCATCCATTATCTTCATCCCCCATACCCCTCCCCCAGTGATCTGCTACCATTTTTCTTCTGAATAAACTCAGACTCTACAATGTACCACTTGCCAGTGAGGGCAAGTATTGACTGTCCCATAACATTAAGTCAGATTTTCCTTAAGGTGTCTTTGCATCAAAGAAGAATCCATCTTCCTAAAAAGACAGGCAAAAACCTGTTACTTTCTCAACCATATTTTATCTGTCACTGCTTTCGTTTGTGCCCATAGCTCTGTACGGGGGAGACAGCAATACAGAGCCTGAAAATCTTACTTCAAATGGAAACATTCCTATAGAAAAAAAAGAGGAAAGTAAGATTTTCTCTGTGCTTAGAAGCTGGAACACCTTTATTAAAATTACAAAATTCTAAGAAGCTTTATCCTAGTCTAGTTTATTTCAAATTAATACTAAATTAACACTAACATAGCTGCAGCACAGTTGTGTCATAATATTATGTTATTTCCATTTTGTATATTCTGCTAGACAAGTACCACAACTGCAAATTAGTTTTGATCAGTACTGCCACCTGCTAATAAGGAAATCTACTTTTGTACGTAGCAAGCTGTCGTGCTGAATACTGGTGCTGATAATGGTATTTCTGCTCATAATCACTAAGATAACCGATATTAAAAAGAAATACTATTTTTTTTCCTCTGTTATTTTTGCATACAGAATATCATAATGAGGTTAGATTCAACAGATTCTTTAAGGTTATGCTATTTCAAGCATTAAATACAAATTAGGAAATACTAGCTTCAGTTTCGCGATTGTACTGTTAATATATAGGGAGAGTGAATCAGGCAGTCAGTGATAGATGACTGAAGACAGGTAGTTAAAAATGCAAAAAAAAAAAAGAAAAGAAAATTAAAAATGAGCTCATAAGAAAGGAAAGAGAAAATGTAGCAGCAGTAGAAGTGATTATATGACTTCTGGTATGATTTGGACACTGCAAGTTTTAAATAGCATAAAGAGAATATGAAAGTTAATTACTTCTCAATCAATATAATAGCTGAAGTATACTCACTCAATAAAGGCAATAGACAGTGTTACATGAATGAGTCAAGAGCAATGCACAGTTGAGAACGATAGCATCGATGGACAGAATATTCACAGAGAGAAAATGTTTGTAGCAGTCGTGAATGTAAAGAACAGCACTAAGTGATGTCTGGGGTCAAAGTCATTCATATCAGAAAAACTGAAATCCAGGCTCAAGTTCCAGTTACTATTCTTAACAATGAGCAAGTCCAGTAGTGCTGTAGCCCTGCTGAGTCTTTTGAAACTGGTACTTTCTAACAATCTATTCAATCTATTCTCTCAAAGGTTGGGGTTTTTTATGTTTTTCAAGTGAATGTGAAATATAACCCAAAATGTATTAAGAAAACATACAAACAAATACATGAAAAAAAATGTATTTTGGTGATACATTGCATTTTCTGCTTATAATTTTTGAATATTTGTAGATTTCAAATACAAAAGTAACAGATTTCTACTGATGCTAAAAGGAACATTGATCCATATGATTTTAACATCTTTGTTAAGATTTTTAAAAGTAGCAGAAATTACTGTTATACTGGAGCAAGAACACTAACACAGGTATCATGACTCAGTCCAATACACGGAAATTCACTTACGTTATCTTTGTCTTGATGTAAATGTTGAAATATAACTTACTAGAATGCACTGACAGTAAGTCAAGTAGGTAGAGCATATGATGTTTACCCCATTCCCGTGATATCTACAATTCAAAGTACTAAATTCTACCAGTTAAACAAGCAAATTTGCAGTTACTTCAAAAAGAAGAAAAAAAAATTCTGCATGGCAACTCCCTTTACTTCTCATGCTCGAAAATACATCTTTGCATGTTTAGTTCGGTTTAGGATTTTGATATTTTAGGTATTATGTGACCAAATGACCATGGACTCCAGGACTTCTGACAGTACATCGTGTGATACTGCTGTGCCCTAATAGAAGAACTGCAAAAGCAAGTAATACCAACATTGAATAATATGTAATCTACATAATCCATGTCCCCACTGATTTACTATTATACTCAATAAACGAAATTACTGAGTATTTTATCACTATAAGAATCTAAAGATTCACATATTGGTTTTAGATGAGAGTATTTAATATTCATCATTCTACTGCGATAATGAGACTAAGTCTGCTTCGGGACATCATTTTAAGCCAGGACAGCACTGAAGCAGCATGTCCTCAAGACTTACTGAAGACAGTGAAAATTGAACATATACATAAAGTTACCAGAAAGAATCACATTTCTGTAATTTCTGCATTCACTGTTCCCATAAGCAACGTGTGGCACTAATGTTACAGGAGGAAGTAGAATTAAAGGGCATTGCTAAATGTTTTGGAAAAAAGTTTCATCCCTCTGAAGTTCAAGAGGAGGTTTACTTGATATAGAAAGAAAAATCAACAACAAGTCTCACCAGCTGTGACATTAACTTGATAAATGTCTTCTGCATGTTTTAAGACTTGTATTGAAAGTTTTAAAGGGGAAAAATAAGTGCAAGAGAAGCTACAACTGTTGGCATAAGTGACATGACAGACAGAAAGGAGCAGAACCTGAGCTAAGCTACATCCATAAGGAGATATTGCTAATGAAAAGAAAGAAGCTGCACACCCTGATAGGAACTCTGTTCTTTACAAACACTAGTCTATTTAGATATATTAACAATAATAATTTCACATCAATACTTTTAAAAAGGAATAGTTGAAAAATACATTGACAACTTGTAACGGCTGTGAATATGGTATAAAATAAAAAAGACAGAGTCCCCTTGTTCCTTTATTTTATAAATTTTACGCTGCTATGAGCATTCCAAGATAAAAGATGTAAAGTTTTGAAAGATAAATATTGTTGTAAAACTAGCTTCAAATGCTACATCTTTTTGTCCTTTGTAGCTTTTTTGACTTGGCCATACACAATCAGTGCTAGACTGGGGATGAAATAAGTATGCAAAAATCTATGTGTTTGAAGTAATTTTTTTCCAGTTACAAAGACTTCACACACAATAGAAATCTACAGTAAATTCTTGTTCAAATGCTGCATGGTTCAGGAGTGAAACCAGGAGCTCACGTGCTACCTTCAGAAAACTAAAACCAACCTTTGGCAAAATACCATGATGGTGGTGGTGAACTGTTTCAGAGTTTGGGTTTTTTCAAGTAATCTTTCTCTCAGGAAAATATTCAGTTGTAAGGCTTACTTTGTTAATATTTGAAAAATTATTTCAGATCCTTCTATGATAGCCACTGAAATGTGACTTATTGCTATTTTGTCATCCCCATTCACTACTTGCTAATGCTTACAAGTTCTATCATCAATATTCAACACCATTTTTACTTTGAAATTTTCTTGTTGAACTTTCTATCATCTCTGCTCATATTTTTATAATCTTACTGGCTCAACCCATTGCTGCATACAGAAATTTAATGAAAGGGTGAAAAATAAGCTGTTTTTAATTTGAAAGATTTTGTTCCATATATTTAATCACATTAAATAGATTGTCAAATTAGTGATTAAAGTGGAGAAAAATCTGTACAATAGAGTTGGTTTTTTTATAGTATTCATTCACAATAGAAAATGAATTTATTATACTAATTATATAGCTGTTGAGGATAAAATAAAAAAATGTTCTATATTATTAATGAAAAATATAATAAACATATTTTTCTTAAAATTCCAATTTTTAAAAATACTGAATAACATAATAATTATTCTATAACTTAATAACATGAAACTTTAATCAAACTATCAGATTTTTTTATTATATTTATTATAGTTATGACAAACCACAAGGTTTCCAACACTTGCCTACATTTTAATTCTCTTGCCTGTGTTTCTGATTATCTTTGTCCAGTTCATCTGAGTAATCTTAAATGAAAAATATTTAGCAATCACTAGAGAATGGCAGAAGTGTAGGACTTCACACTACTACAAGGCTGAACTTGCTTATTCTTTTCAATCCCACAAGCCTGGGTTTTACTGGTAGGCTGCTATGCCCCCCCCCCCCCCCCCCCCCCCCCCAAAAAAAAAGGTACCCCTATCTCTTCTCTTCTGTTACAAATCACCTTTATAAAGGAGATCACTGTTTTGAATCCAATATAGAGGGACTACATCTCAGAAGTGCTAAATCAGACATTTTTTCAGATACATCTTTGTGCCTGCTAGAGAGCTGAGAAAACTCCCTTCTACTTGCATATTGATAGGTCCACAGTATTTCAGAAATAAATGGAGGCAATGGTGGAGAACACAGGCAGAACGAAATAGTTCTCTCTGTATGCTCTCTTGCCCCTAAAGGAGTCCCAGACAGAGATTTCATTGTTTCCTTGACATCCATCTGTCCTCAAAAACTTCAGTTCCCACTTCTCTGTCATGCCCACCACTGCCCCTCACATGCCATCACCCCAAACGCCCAGCCTTTGGAAGACCATATTGCTATTCTCCTCCTTGAAATTTTTCACTTTTCCTAGGTCATTCACTGTTTCATTGGGAATGGGAATTGCTTTTCTGCTTCAATATGAACACTGGGAATTCATGGAGTCTGAACATGGGCACTTTTACCCTGCCATCAGTTGCCTTTTTTTTTTTTGGTGAGACACTGATTTCCTACTAGCCCTCCCAGCAGGAAACAAATACTTAAATATACCAAACTATTTCTCATGGCATTACTTGTTAATATTGATACAGTCTCTGCCTTTTATTCTAATTCAAGTAAAGTTAAATTGAACTATACACTAATGAAAGGCCCCTGACTTCCAACCAACAGCATTCTTGCAGAGGTCTGGGCACAGCTGCTGATATATACAAAAGCACATTTAAGAGACAATTGTCTAATCAGCTGGAATTTTGAGTCATTAAGGATCAGTCTCCAAGCACATTTACTGTGCGTCCTGGCATGTTTTATTAGGCTATTATTTATTTTCACTAGTACAGTTATTTAAGCACAGAATCCAGCATGATCAATATAGTGGGAAAGAAAACTTCCTGTAATGGTTTGGAGGCTTTTTTTCCCATCTCTTCCATGCATTCCAGCAAGCATATTGCCAAACTGTCTTAAATTTCATGATGCATTCAATTGAACAAATGCAGAACAGAAACTTGATCAGTGTTGTGGAAAAAATTCTGCCCTGACCACCCGCTGTACAAATACTGAACTGACTTGGAACTGTGCAAAGTTTCAAATATTCTTTTCCATTTCTCTAGGTTCTTACTACTATGATAATTATAGTGCACGTTCAGACATTATTAATTCATACAGATTAGAATGCAGTAGCCTCAGCTGTTTTAGCAGCAGCATCTCCTTACATACACAATTGCAGCCTTTCCTGCTGCTGCATTATATTGATGACTTTCATAAACAATAATGAAATAGCTTTTGGTCTTATGCAGTAGTAAAGGCAGTTAAAGAAAGATAAATAAATATATTTTAATAATGTATTTGTTCTGTATATTCCCATTGCATCTGCTATATCAAAACCAATTAACAATTAATGAAACATTCCTGAGAATAGGTAATACATTTTATCAAAAGAAAAATCACAGAGATTAACAAATTACATTTGAAAACTTTTTGCAGCTACATTCGAAAACTTTTTGCAGCTCTTTAGTTGCATTTTATCATTAAACTCCTTTGTGTTGATCGGTATTTCACAGTAAGCTGACGTGTACACTTTCATAAATCTTTTCTATTCCTATCTCTGACACATCCTGCCTGTGTGGATCATCCTTGTTATGTCAAGTTTCATGCTATGTCATAGAGGCAGAGAAGCAGGATCACTGTTAGTGGAGCTGTTTTGAAAGCAGGTATGGCATCTTTGACATGCTGTTCTTCAGAACAATCAGTTTTCAAATATGGCTTTTTGCTCAAAGCCTGTTCCAGTGTTCTTATCATGAACAGCTCATTTAAAGCTTTGTTACTCATCTGCTTAAATTTCTCAAAACTGAAGAGGGCACTAAGATACATTTAGGATGATAAAAATTTCATTAAATGAGACAAGCTAGAAAAGACCAAATAGTTATTTTAGCTTAAAATGTAAAAAGCATGAACAATTCAACTCTGAGAGCATTTGCTTCCTTATTCAATTTTTCTGAATATCTCAAAGAAAATATTCTACGTGAATGAATTCCTGGCCACAGAGACATCAATGATTTTACTATTGTTTCAACTAAAATAATGTTTTAACCTGCTGCAGGTTAAAACCAGCAACACATAACTTAAAACCAAACAAAAATAGCAATATTTGTTATGCATGCTTATGCAGGGTGTTGTGAATTAGCTTTTCATTATCAATGGAAGTATGGTGTCTAATTAATTTAAATACTATGAATTTGTAATCCAATGTATATCTCCAGATATGGACAAGCCTGAAATAAGTGATAATCATAGTACCATCTAAATTAGTACCTTCCAACATGATATTAATGATTAAAATGGCAATGCAGAAGTGCATCAGCTGTCTCTTGAATGACCTTTTAGCTGTTACAGTGTGGATCTCTTGTTAATATTCTATTTAAAGAACACAAACTGTACTATCATTAATCAACTACATTATTTACTGGTCATATTTCCTAACTAAACTTTGTTTTCACCCTGAAGTTTTGCTGTGCATGCTGTGGTATGCATCTTAAAAATCAGATTTTCACATTAGATAAGAATAGTTTCCTCCTGGTGCATTGCATAATTTATGTGCTTTGTAAAAACAGTTATAAATAGAAATTACCTGACTGAACAGAGAACATCTATAACAGATGTGGTGACATCTTAGTATCAAGAAATACAAGATTTACAAAACAGAATTGGTAGAGAGGACTGTCAGCTTTGTAAAGAAGTGGAAACTATCTTTCTGCCCCAGTGGAACAAGACAAAAATGTGTGCACATATCTCTGTTCTGAGCTATGATTTGGTTCATTAATCAATTCAATTACAATGTTTTCTGATACTACATCTTTGGTTAATATTACATAGGAGTTATAATCAGTGTGTAGTAATTTGAAGAAGAAATTTTATTTAAATAGGAATATGAACTTTTTTCAAAGGAAACATTTCTGAAATGTTGTCCAGACTCTGTTGCAATCCAGTAGCACACTCTTAATGTTATCTTAAGTGAAATGCACTTAATTTCATGCCAGTATTTTACTGATGGATGGTTCAAAAAGAAAGCCATTCAAAAGCTATTGGAGAGGGCTGCAAGCAGAGCTCCATAGCTTGTGAACAGTGGTTTGCGCACAGGTTGGTGTGATGGGAACTGTACAAAAGTTTCATCAAGGAAAAAGCAGTATCCACAAAGATTATATGGCTTACTCTAACTTTGATAAGTTTAAAAAAAAAATAAAAAATTAAAATTGTGGTCGGTGATTTTGAAAGTTGCAGATAAGTCTGAATGGATAAGTACATGTGAGTTTTATTACCTATACAAACTAATTTGACTTCAAGAGCATATCAGCCTAAAACAAGAGTGGAAATGATTTTAAGAAATTTCAAATGAAGGACTAGTTGCTGTCACAACTGACTTGATATTGTGCAAAAAGAAAGGAGAGATGCCCTCTTAGCTTCCAGGGCACACTGCTGACTTGTATTGATCCTGCTGTTGATCAGCACCCTCTGGTCCCTTTCTGCAGGGCTGCTCTCCAGTCACTCTCGTCTCAATTTATACTTGTGCCTGGCATTGCTCTATCCCAGGTGCAGAGTCTGGCACTTGGACTTTTTAAATTTCATGCCATTGATGACTGCCCAATGCTCCCATCTATCTAGATCCCTCTGCAGGGCCTCTCATCCCTCAAGAGAGTCCACAGCACATCCCAGTTTGGTATCATCAACAAGCTTGCTAATGGTTCATTCAAGTGCTGCATCCAGATAACAGATAAAAATATTGAGCAGAACTGGCCCTGGGATTGAGCCCAGAACACCACTGCTGGTGACCAGGTGCCAGCCAGATGTAGCCTCATTCACTACAATTCACTACTTAATTTTTATGTATTAAAAATGCATGCCCTTAGGAAAGTGGAAGAATGAAGAAAAGGCAGGCTTTGGTTGCTTGATGAAAGGAGTGCTTAAAATGGGCTCAAAGACTCAGACTATTTTCCACATTTGTGCTCCATGTTTTCTGGCTGTCTTTGCACAAGGTATTTAACTTTTGGCCTTAGTTTGCTGATCTGTGTATTGAAGCTACGCTACTTTACAGAAAAAAAAGGTAACTTTCCAAGACCTAGTTTGATCACAATATGAAAAAAAAGTTTGAATTATTGTGATTAATATCTTTCTCCCACCAATCTAACTAATGTGAGAAGTCATGTTATCGCTCCCCAGTCTTTCACATTTATCATTGTAGGGCATAAAGAAGATACAGGAAAATTAAAAACAAAAGGTGGATTTTGATCAGATCTCAGAAGTACTTTTAGAAATGTTTACACAGCCTACTATTAAAAAAAAAATAATTCTTTCTTATTAGTAGCATTGTGTGCAAACAAAACTGACAAAATATCAATACTTTAACTTTTAAATTATTACTAGACTGCGTGAAAAAGACCGCACCTTGTTTTCCCCACACTCAAATGTACACATCCAAAATGTTACAGTGAACTAGTGGAAATGTTGGCAATGAGGCAGTAATTATATCCTTAGGACTAAATATCTAGTTCTGGTAAATTGCTACAGGTTTTGTTCTGCCAAGTTTGTATACAATTTTTCAAATGCATTGGGTTATAGCTACAACAGCCATGAGTAAAACTTTTTCAATTTAAGTTCTACATTAACTGTTTGATGCCAGCTTTTTAAATAAATCTCTTCAACTGTAAAGATGCAGAAGTCATAGCGAGACAATATTCTGCAGATGCAGATCTTTGGAAAAAGGCAATCAATACAATTTTCCTTTTACTGATATCACAGTAGTCAAACAGTCTAGCTGAAAGCAATGAAAATACATTATACATATTGCTTAGAGTTTTTGAAAAGCATCTATTAACTAATTAATGAACAAAAAAGTTGCTGTGTAGTTTTAGATGTGTTTTCTCTTAATCTCAAAGACTAGGTAAATTCGCTGGTTTTAATCATATTTCCTTTGGGAAAGGGAAAGCACAATACAGTTGTACTTGCATAACTTCAGATACTGAGAAAACATGAAAAAATGGGTCTGGCCATGACCACAATACTTGTGGGACCTCTGAAGCATAGGATTACATCCCATTGGTAACATTCTGTACATAAGAAATTGTGAATTGCACATAATGTTGTACAGCATGTTAAATAAATATTAGCTTCTCTGTGAAAATCATCTTCAAAGTTTTCAATAATCAGACCTTAGGAGGCTATTTATAGCAGGTTGGAATGTGTATGGTCTGTTGACACTGTGTTTTCAGATCACGGATTAAGTCAAGAACTAAATTCCACCATCAGTAAGTAGAAATAAGAAAAGTTACCTTGACTTCTCAGGGTCATTGTGAGGATGAGACCAAATGTGTGAACACGGGCTCAGAAATATTTAGATCACAAAATGAAACAACAGAAAAGCCATAAGCAGAGGCCAGATCTGCTTTCTATTCTTGGACTCTAATCACAAATTTATTTTTCCATTCCTAGTGACTTATTTGATTTCCAGAATAATGAAGGATTTGCAGGATCCAGCTCATCTTAAGCAAGAGGTATTTGGCTGACTACTCAAGACTTACTTCTTTCAGTAAACAAGATGAAAATACTCATACTGTTCTGGTTTTCAATGAAACTCAGCTGGAGTTACTTTCAAAAGGGGAATAATTGATTGATTAATGCCTTTTGTTCTTCCTAAGTATTCAAGCATCACAATATACATCAGGAGATTATAGTTCATTTATTTATTTATTTTAGTCAAGCTTTTGATGCAAAGAAAAGCAGGTATTTGTCTACCCATATTTTCAAGCATCAGCAAGAAAGAACTGACACAAAAGACTATACCTTTTCATAAAGAATTTTGTCCAAATAAAGTTGGGCAAGGCATAGGTTATAATGTTCACAAAGCATGTAGGACGGAAATTAATCTGACAACTCAAATCTGTTTTTTCATTACTTCTCTCATTCGCGTCTCTATGATATATTCTAAATCAGCTATCAGAGCCTGAAGAGCAAAACTGAACCAAAATTTGCTAAAATTTCATTTATTCATTACATTAACACACTAATACATTACCCTCCCACAAGCGGGAAAACATGTGAATTTGCATTGTTGTAGATCTTTTTACGTTAAAATCATAAGTAAGTAAGTTTATTACAGCCAAAAGAAAAGCAAAACAGAATTAGTGGTGATATACTGTTCCTGTTCTTATAAGAAAAGTCATATCCCCTAGATTGTATAACACTGAGCACAAAACCTCTTGAGAAGCTTAGGAGAATAAACAAATCACGTTCTATAAATATTTTCCAAAAGGACTACTGTCTGACTTAATAAAACATTTTACTGATTTAGCATTAAAAAGCCCCACCAGTGTTCCCACAAAAAAAAAGAATTTGAAGAGAGTCCTTGAATATCCACCATTTTAAAAAGGTTATAATAGAAATTAATAATGCTATAATTTCACTGATATCAAAGGGCAATTACTGGACTAAAAACTGATAACAGTAACATTTTGCATAGAAATTGGATTATTTTAAATTTCAGATTCCAGAAGCTCGTTTGCAATATTAACTGCAAATTTATTATCTTATGAATGCAGTCCTTCAAGCTCACTATAATTTGACTATAATTTGATGCATTTTTCACACACATATCGAATGAAATCTATAAGACTCCTGTTCTCATGTAGTTTTAGTGTAGTAGGGAAAAAACCAAACAAACCAACCTACCCTACAAAGTTCACTTTCACATAGATTAGTGTTTTCAGAATAGTCCTGCATAATTTCGCTTCTCGGGAAGCAGGAAGTTTTCTAGCTATCATGAAATGTTACATTTTAGAAGCTCTTTTGAACCTGTTCATTTAGGATTCAAGGGCCCACATTGCCAAGCCTGAAAGGTAGCCCCATTTACCTCTGTGAAGCAGAGGACAGCCATTTATACTTTTATTGGTATATGGAAAAATTAATACTGATTCTCTGTGATTAAGTCAAAAGGGAGCACAGCATATTGGTTTCAGCAGCTGACAGAATCACTCAGAGCTTAAAGCAGGTCTGCTCTGATGTTTTAAAAAAAGAAAAACTTTGCAAGAAGCTTTTCACCTGCTAACATTACTTTAAATGTGCTCTCGAATCTCTCTACTCTGAGGTTACTCAGATTTCTTTTGCTTCAGTCCTTTCTGCAGCTATTTCTATGTTTACTAGTTCAGTTAATGAGGGGTTACATACCACCAGATCACATCTCATATGCTAACTCATACAGCCAACTGTGTCTCAGAAAAAAACAAAAAACAGTAAAGACACTGAGAAAGAGAAAGGCCTTTGACAATTCGCAAAGTGACATGTTTCATTTCAGAAAAAAAAAATCAAGGAGATTTTTCTTAAAAATAGCATATGAGGAAGGAAAAGGTTAGGAAACAGTATTAAGGCCCAAAAGTAGAAACTAGAGCAGGTGCAATTCCTCCTCTGACACACATCTTGCCGCGAGAACATTTTTCTTGTGTTTTTAATTCAAGTCAAAAACCTCCAAAACAGTGACTTAATCACTTAATGAAAATATCAGAAACAAGCACGTGAAAATCTACCAAGACTATGGAATAGCATAAGAACTCAGAGAGTTTATTTACTATTTACTATAAATTCTACCAGATCTGCATTGCAAGCACTAAGACACACTCAGCAAAGACAACAGTGGTTACTGAAATTACCACAAAAATCATTTACATACACGTTTCCTACACAACGAGGGGAAAAGGAGGAGGAAAAAACCCACATCTACCATCCAAGAGAAGCAGTCTTAACAGAAATAAGATAACTACTAGTAGCACAAAAATATTTGATTTTACTATATGTATCTCATGATTACTCAACAGTTATTAATAGTCGTATTTGAAAGTTATCTACACATGAAATTTCTCATGAATGTTTGTTTTTTCCCAATGGAATTGAAAATTATTACAATATCTCTCTCCATGGAATAGTTAACATTTTAACTCTAACTTCATGTAGAAGCAGTCACTTTTAGTCTAAGAATGCACAATTCATACATGCTCAATTTTCCTTTTATTATATTAAAGGGTGAATAACTGTATCTTAAGAAAGAGCTGGGAAATCACATCTTTTCTGGAGATGATGATGACAAGAATTGCAAATGTTTCTTCCAATAGTTCAGTTATTCAATAACTTGGTATCATCCAAGAGTAAGTTTCCATTTCTATGAACCGTGTTATCTTAGTAATACAAACTTTTCGTTCTGATATACCTGAATTCTTAATCATTGTGTATCTTGAACAACAAACATAGGATTGCTTTCTGCAGACATGTAAACTCTCATTTTTGTGATCTGCTTATCAATGAAATAATTGACACATTTCTGCTCCAGTTTGTAACTATTATATTTACTAGTAAGATGCGGTAATTGGTGAACCAACACATAAACGTCCATCAAGAGCCTCCATTATACCTATGCTTGTAATACAAGATTTTCACATTAGTAGCATTTATTTCTCCATATGTTTTCTTTCACCAAGATTAAGGGCAAGTGCAGGGATGTCTTGCTAAAAAGCCAAGCCAAACTATCTAATGATCAAAAAGTAAAATTCATTTTGTGAAAGTATATTATACTCTGTGTTCAATACTTATTAATATATAAAATAGCCTTAGTTTGAGTTACCTTAATGGAGTGCATCATACCTTATATTCTTCAAGGTAATTGCTGTGTTTGCTACATATCCAGCTACTGAACCCTTCCACTGGCTTGTGAACTGAAAGAAGTCCTTCAAAACAAAAAAGTAAATAACATTGTGACAGGGAGTGCTATAAAATAGATAAAAATATATATAGATTTTATTTTTTTTTATTTTTTTTTTTTTTTAAGTTCAAGGTGGTTCTCTGAAATGATCCCAAGAGAAAAAGCACTGCAGGCCAATTTATGGCCACTCTATCTGTGAGATTATGAGTTTTCTGCACCAAAGCGTGACCAATAAATTAAAAATACATTCAAAGTGGACACAAATGATTTATTTTATTAAAAGTATTTTTTTTTTCTTGTCACTAGGAATTATGTCTAGTAATTAAAAACTTTTTAAACCTGCAGTCTGTCCTATGAAACTGCCCCCGGTTAACAGGCATTCCTCGCTGAACCTTACTGGTTCCCTTCAAAGGTGCAGCCTCAGGATCCTCAGCAGGACTGGGAAGCACCACCCACCTGAGGCCATATCTGCCAAACACCAAAGGCTTTTGGTCAGGTATGGGTGTAAAAGCAGCTTCCTGCAGAGCTCTGCAGGTACAGTACAGCACACCTAAGAATTCACAATTTAACAAGATTAAATAGTCCAAACACATGAGGTAATTAGGGTGACATTAACGACACATAGCCAGGGCCCTGAATTCACTACTAGGCTTTGATGGCCTTGAACAGCCTCACCTGGGATCTCCTACCCACCTCCTCCATCCATGGGCCCAGGTGCTCCAGTTCAGCTCAGGCCTGGGCACCTTGCCTGAGATAAGTCATGGTTGTACTCATTTCTGCCCCTGTTTCCTTGGTGAACATTGAACCTGTGTTAGAAGCACACATAGATGTCTCCCCTCTATTCCTAAATGGACTTTCTGGATTGACCCCTCAGACCTGACTCATTGCGTCACCTTCTCTGGATGGCTGACAGTGACTCTTTTCATCAGCACCCCTACCCCATGGGACCATGCCCTGGTCTGTGAGGGCACTGCCTGTGCTAGGAACAGCATCAGCTCCTGGCTTATCTCCTTTATGGAAGCAGCCCCTCCCTTTTTATCCTTGGTTCTTGTTTGACCTTCCTTTTCCTCTCCATACTTCCACAACCACTCCCTCCTTTGACCTCAGAAGGTATCTAGTCCAACCTCATGCTGAAAGCTGCGCCAACTATGAGATCAGGCCAGGGTGCTTGGGGATTGACTTGCTCACACCGTGAAAACCTCCAATGATGGAGACTGCACCTCTCTGGGCAGCCAGTCCCACTGCTTGACTGTCTTTTTACAAAGTTAGAACCTCTCTTATTTCAATTTGTGACCATTATCTCTTGTTCTCTGCCATGGAACTCTATGAAGAAGCTGGCTGTCTTCTCCATGATATACTTTTATGCATTGCAGTGCTGTTGTTAGGTCCCACTGAAGCTCTTTTCTGCAGTCTGAAGAAGCTCAGCTCCCTCAGCCTCTCCTCAGTTGGCACATGCTCCATCAGCACACCAGCTTAAGTGCCTCCACTGAACTCAAAGTACTGTTTATCAGTATTTTGTATTAGAGGAGCCAAAACCAGATGCAGTACTCTAGATGCAGTCTAATGAGTGCAATAATAACTTTCCACAATCTACTGGCTGTAATCATTCCTGTTAATACAGCCTAGGATGCTTCTAGCCCACCCTTATTTGAGTCAGCAACATGCCAGGCAGCACATTCAGCTTGCTGTCTACCAGGATCCCCAGATGCCTTCCAGCAGAGCTGCTCCCCAGCACATATTCCTTCTGAAGTGTGCAGAATTTGGCATTTGTCCTTATTGCCTTTCACAAGATTCCTGGTGGTTTATTCCTCCAATCTGTCTAGGCCTCTCAGACTAGTGGCTCACCCAATTTTGGCATCACCTGCAAATCTGTTGACAGTGCACTTCTTTGCACTTTGTGGGTTATTGCTAAAGCTGTGAAACAGGACAGGTCTCAGGGTAGATTCTTGTCGTACTCCACTTGTTATCAGCCTTCAGGTAGAGTATGACTCACTCTCCACCAAGTCTAGTCATCTAAACAAGGCTTTTTTTTATCCAATCCAAACTGTAATTTCCTTGATATCCTTCTAATGCATGCACGCTTTCAGATACCTTTACCCATAGACACAGAAGATGACAAGTACAGAGCTGCTTGCTGAATCCTATGCCTGGCTGCATTGCTAGACCTTTAAGTGCAGCTTGGAGAGCACAAGAGGTGTATTGGTGCCTAAACCAGAGCGCTACAGGATCACGGGTCTATCCAAATAATTTGACAGAATACTTCAGTACAAAGTGGGGCCTTCTAAAGTTTCTAACACCCATTCCTAATCTGTGTTTTTGCAGTCTACGTAAGAGGATAGGTCATAGTCCAAGATGCACTTTTTGTTAAAGAGAACTTCTAATTTTCAAAGAAAATGACAATCACTTGTTTTTATTGCAGCTGTCTTGTTAACAGGTCTTACAAGGATCTTCAGAGATCATCTAGATTATAGGATTATAACAGAATAGTAGGACCAAATGTTTGATTACATTTAAAGTACTTATAAAGTCTCAAGATGGATATGCAGAATGATTTTAATTCCAGAAAGCAGCAAGAGGAAGTAATTTGCTGCTGAGTAAGTTAAATATGTGACTGAAAGCCTCAAATACTAAAGAGAGAGTCCTGATCAAAACAGACTGGAATCAAAAGCACATGTTCATAAGACAAGACGTATATATTCGGAAATACTACAAAGTGTGATAGCTTATTATGTTTATTACAAAATCTTATAGTGAATTACAAAAGCAAAGTAGTTGTCTCCCAAAACATTAATAGTTGATAAAAATTAATTAAATCAATGTTAGAAAATGAAAACTATAGCAAAGTATATATTCTGACTTGTTAAAGGCACATTTCCTAAATGCAATTTTTTGTTGTTCTAACTTCTTTTGAACATTTTGCCATCCAGTGGAAAAAAAAAAAAAAGGAGGAACGGAAGCTCTCCTATTCAGTACCTTCAGGGGTTCTGTTGGTACCTCATAGACCCTTGCTTGTCACCTATCTAGTTTAATAAAAATAAAATTTAAAATTTAGTCTATTTCTTCACAGATATTTTCTCAATCTTAGTCCTTTCTCTACACTCAAAAGTACTAAAGTACTCTATGCCTACCAATTTTTAACACAAGAATCTAATTTTACACATTATTTGTATATAGTCTGCTTAACACTATACTGCTTATCTATTAATTGCAGAATGTGTGAGCGCATATGCACATTTCTAACCAGTGATGCAGAAGCACTTGGTTTTGCTATTGTTATGCAAAAAGGAAGAGTACAGTGCCCGATAACTTACTCTGTCTTACGTTCCTCCAAAAACACATGCCTTCAGAGAAATAACCAAATTGACTTTTAGACTGCACAAGTGTTTCTGCCCAAGAATAGCTGCTGGGAAAAAAAAAAAACAAAAAAAAAAAAAAAAAAAAAAAAAAAAAAAAAAAAAAAAGTGAGCTTTCCCTTGATGTCAGGAAACTTTTACCATTTACAAGCTTAGAAAAAGAGTGTAACTTGATGATGCTGCAGCTTTAGGATTCATCTCAAATACTGAGTTCATTGTACAGTAAATAAATAGTAAGAAATACATAACTCAAAAATTTGATCCCAACTGACTCAAGCCTTATAGTACACTGAAAAATGAATTCAAGTACAATTTTAATCTTTCAACATAGAAAGAGTCTCCAATTTCTTTCTCAATTTATTTTAGCTAAAACTAAGGTTCCACTTAAGCGTTTTGTTGAATCAGGAAAAGATTATTCAGAAGTCTTCAGAATTAAACTCGAAGTTACTCGGTATTTACAAGTCCATGCATACATCTAAAATGTGTAATCTTTATTCAGATGTAAAACTGGATGGAGTTCACAATTCAACACAATTTTTCTTTACTTTAGATCTTGTGTATAAAAAGAACAAGAAAAAGAACCTACAGAAAAAAAAAAACAAAAAAAACCAACCAAACAAACCCCAAAAGCCCTTCATGTATTGTTTTGAATGAAGGGGGTTGGTTTCTGTTGTTTTGTCAAAAGACTCAGTGAACAGAAACCTGGTTAAAGCATCAAGTTGACAAACTACTGACAAATTTATCCAAATAACACTGCAGGAAATAGGCTGTGGAAAAATAATTTACTTACACAATTCAATCTTACAACGTTGCACAACAAATCAGTACTGTCTCCTGTAAGATCCAGACTTCTTGAAACCAGAGCCAGATAAAAAAAAATCATCTCAGTCCCTCTGTAGCTGCCAAAGTTGTGACTTCCTTGGTTATCAAAATTTGCTCTAAGGACAGATTCATAATGATCAAGGTGAAGGATCATTATTTTACAAATGAGTTAACCGCATAACACTTCATTCTTCTGAGATTTCCTTCATTTCTAGAGATAAAATAACACTAAAAAAGACAGCTAATGCTTCCCTTTTCTACTTTATAGATGAGAAACTGGAGGCTAAAATGAAAAGATCTTCTTGTCTTCAGGTACACAGAAAAGTGGACATGTCTATAGATTGAAATCTGTTTCTAGCTAGTCTAATATAAAATTGAACTTAAAGTTTGCAAACTATCAGACTACTAATATTTTGAAGACAAATGTCCTGAACTTCAGATTTTTTTTTTAAAGATGGTAAAAATAATGAAATCATCATACTCAGAGTGAAGGTTATTAATATTAAAAATTAGATTGAATCGCACTCTTCAAATGCCATTGCTTTATTATACCACTGTTCAGAGAAACAAAATTTACAGATCCATAATAGCAGCCTGGGTGGCATGACACTACAGCATGCGAGGTGCTGGAGCAGCAGTGAGGGATTGAATACAATCTAGCTACAGATTTTTATCCCACAAATATAATCATCACACTATTTAAACTCCCTCCCATGGCCTCAAGGAAGTAGCATGTGGCACCATTAGAATGACAGCTGCCAACTTTTCCTGTGGTGCAACTCTTTCTTTTCAGCATTGTTAGATTAACTTTTTTTTTCCCAGAGTAACAATACGATATGCATAAAGAAATAATTGAGTTGTTTGAGCCAGGAGGCTTTTTTTTTTAAAAAAAATCCATTAATTATTGCATTGTAAATAGGGAGACAACTGCTAAAGATAAAGTTTATCTAAAATAAAAATAATTCAGTATTACTGCATGTCCTCTTCACTTTGGAAAACCAGAGAAAAGAGAAGGGCATGCCTAAAGTAGGGGACTTATAAAATTAAATTGAAAATGTCAAAGTATTTAGAAAGGCATTTCTTCTAAGAGAGAAGTGATGTTCAAAAGAAAATGAAGATATCATCCAAACACGAGTCCTGGGTTCTCCATCAGGGAGGATTGCTCAGGGGTCTAAATATTGTCTTTATACAATTAAATCCCCTAGCGTCAAAAGATTCAAAGTCAGCTACAAAAAGATTGACTTTAACTTTCACAGAAAGTTAAAGCATTGTTCATTATCACCACATATTCAACAATCCTTTTAATTAATTCATGAAACTCTTCCTGAAAAACTTCAGGGTGGTTTTTTTTTTTTTTTTTCCCTCTTCCTGCTCCTATCGGAAAACTGTCCCAGAGCTTCATCAATTTCCAACATAAGCTGACTCACAGAGAGTTTAACCTATTACTTGTGCCAACTTAATGCTTTACCTTAGATACAATTTTTCCTGTCTCTTGATCATACCTTTCTGTTTTGCCATGCTAAATGAGTCAGCTTCTTTCAACTTCCTCCTGTAAGAGAGGTTCTCCATCTCCCTGGTTGTTTGAGTACATTCATTACATCTCTGCCACTTTGAATTCATCTCTCAGCCTATAACCTGATGAGCAGAGTGTCATAAACCAAAGTGAGCTGTCACAGGCTCTGATCCCTGTACAAAACAGCCCAACTACCCGACAGTGTCAACCCCAGATATAATGGGGCAGAAGTTACGTCCATCAGTTTTATAAATTCAACAGGACCACCAATCCTTCAATGCCTTCCTCAGCCTTCACATCACCCACTTACTTTAAGACTGGCCACTGCAACAGCTCAGCCTCTGAGGGGAGCAGGCATGGGGTTTGCATGGCCCTCGAGTGGAAGAGGAGCTCCAGTAACATGTACAAGCCCACATGCTGGAGCACACACTGGGCATTGGAGCCTTCTTGTCTCAGAATGGCAGGGAGAGGAGCGGCCATGATCCACATGCTAGCGCTCACTGCTGCACAGCCATCCACACCGTAGCTACACTGGCTGTATCACTATGCACTTCAGTTAACTTCACCTTTTGCAAAATAATCCTCTCTCATAGAGACTGTGGTGCTACATTTTTGAAACTAGGGTGGACCTTATCTCTCTTCTGTCTCTACTGCTGCAGCTTAAGGTATTCACCTCAGAGGAGAAGCCTGCATTCAAACCCCTCCTGTGCTCAAGGCATGGCAAGGATCTTTTTTACAGCACCCACCACAATGGCATAAAAATTTTTTAGGATGCCTGGTGTTTGTCTTTCTGTACTTTAAAGAAAAAAAAAAAAAAATTAAAAATCCAAATCACACAATCCCCCTCAGAATTTATTAAGTTAGAGAAAAAGAAATTGTGAGCATAAATTCCTAGGCACTTAGTTGCTAAAATATCATATGTTGTTCTGAATCGGCTGCGAAACTGACTTCTGCCTTGGGCTGAGAAGAATGCTAATTGCAAGAAAATAAAAAAAACAAAACACATTTTGGAAACTGTTAAAGAAAAGTAAAATGATTTTGAGATGTCTGATTGTCAGACACATACATAGATTCTGGCAGATACAGGAGAAAGCTGCAGAGAACTTAAATGTTTTGCCTTTTCAATCCAATATTTCAGTGTTTTTGAGAATGACTGTAATAGGCGGGATACATCTGCTCACTATCATCTGTAGTATTTCCTATTCATGGCAAGAACAGATGGAGCCTCAGTAATCCTCAACAGATCTTATTGAACTATATTTTGGAATAACATCAAAACTGGAATGCACAATATTTCATTGATGGAAAAAGCCTCATTTACTGGCAAAAACAAAAGGATAAGCCACAAAAGAAACCATTGTTAAAAGAACTTCTTATTTTTCTGTAGCAATTTATCCTACTGGGGTCTAAAATTTTATCAAAATAACTTTTTTTTTTTTAATGAACAGAAACATTTGAATTGGAGGTTTTGTTCCTTGGATGTTTTATGAGTGAAACAGCAGGGCAAGCAACTAACAGTTGCAAGCAGGGCAAGCAGAGAATAATCATCTTCGTTTCATATTATTTATAGGTTTATGCATTTCAGTTTCTGTCATTTACTAGTGACATCAGCAAAGAATTATTTTCATGCAACGTAGATGTGAGGTACAACACACAGTTATCCTATTCAAAGATCAGTTCAAGGAATTAAATGCAATGCAGTTTGTCTGAACTCTTTTGACTCCCTTCTTGTTCTTAGCACAAGGAAATTTGCTATGAGGAATTGAGGAATGACTGGACACATCTGCCTTTTTTTTTTTTTTAAGAAATTACTCTGAGTAGTTTCACCTCCCGCATAAAACAGCAGTTTAACGAGCTGTGCAAAGGAGAAACCACATCTCTCCTCTGCTCCTCTATACGAGTGCACCAGGTTGCCAACTTGCCATCTGGCTCAATGTTCTATGTTTTCCAGGCAAGAGAAACATACAGTCTATGTGTGGCATTTAGACCTTGAGTCTAGCTAAATAAATCAGCATTCTGCCAACACATAATAGCAAACCTTCAAGCAGAGCTTATTGACTGTGTCTGATTAAATGTTCCTAAGAGCCTTGTTACAGTCAATAAAAGGCACGTGAAGAATGATGACAGTGTTAGGAGAAGAACACATTTCCACAGAGAAGTTTATAAATTCTGGTCACTAGAATTTCACCACAGCATTTATGGTAATCTTGAAAGATAATCTAGGACATCATTTTCCTACTTAGTCACAAGTCTGAAGGTAAGCACTTATCCTAGATGAAGTATTTAAACAAGCCCCACTCCTTTTAGAGTCTTCTATTTTGTGAACGTACATAGGATAAACAGCACGTATTTTAAAATAAGTGTAATTAAAAGAAGAGTTGTCATTTCTGCCTTTTGTTCTGTAACTGTTCCTGTTGCAGCAGATTAAACAACAGATACAGCTTGCCTATGGAAACCAGGTTACTGAAGTAACAAGGTCCTAATAAAAGAAAAAGCTAGAAAGCAGAGTCTTTAAAGGAAATGTTGCTGGATAGAGAAACATAAAGAAGAAACTAACTAATAGAATAGAGTACATATTTCAAGATTGCACGCAGAGGAGCTCATGATTAGGTTTTTCATCTACAGTATAAACTTGAATGTCACTTCATGTGAGTACAAAAGTACAGACTATTCCTTAGGGCTGAAAATTTTGGAAATCCAAAGCCAGTGTGACTGTAATAGTTGCCCATCTCTTTTTACCCTTTACTGGCAGTGTTGTAGAGGCATATATTGACAGAATGTCATCTATTTGCTCAAAATTTTCCCCCGGTCCTTTATTTCCACTCCAAGACTAAAAGATCTAAAGATTGCAACACGCCGTACCCTATCAAACTATCCTAGTCAACTTAGAAGCCTTTCTCTAAAGTTGAGCAGGATTTCCTATCCAGTGTTGCATCCCCTTCAAGAAAACCTCTCCCTTTTGTTAACAAGCAATTGTAACTGCATAGGTGCTATGAATCTTCATCCAATGCACTTCCCAATTCTTCCTCCACTCTTCTGTTTCACTCATATCCTGTAACTGGGTTTTGGAAAACTGATTTAGTAACAGTAATTTTAACAGTAAGAAAGTGTTATAAGTATATGAATTGTTGGTTGTAACCCAGTTAATACTTCCCATTTTATCACACTATTTAAAATTGATTTTTTAATTTTCAGAGTCCCTTGTCTGTCTGAATGCATATAAAACTTTTTAGCACCAGCCTTGGGTTACACTAAACTTTTTATTAACTCATAAACCATGATAATTCTTTGGAAAGCTTGAGTATTATCAGACTTATCCTTTTGAGTCTTAAAGCAACTTTGAAAATGGGAATAAGCTTATAAAAAAAGGTGTTAGCTAACTACTTAAATATTAGGCTCTGAAGTTTAGATGCAAATTTTGTTTACAAATACTTACTGATTGTTTCATGATATGTTCTAGCTTGATTTATCTTAGAAGATGTGAACAAATACCATCACCAAACCAATGATACATGTATTATTCAGAACTATGGCCATTTCTTTAAAGATTCTCTATGTACTGAGAGATGAGCTTTTTAAGTACTGCAGTAGCAGGTAAAGTGCAAGCTAAGACCTAATCTGAGAAGCAGCTAAGAGCTACAGTTAGGGGCAGTTGCTCTAACAACTGTTCACAGAGGCATGACAAATATAATTTTATAGAAATACATTCAGAAAGCAAAAAGTATATTTTGATTTGTCACATAGTTTAACAATTATTATTCTCCAATGGCTTTTCAACAATCTTTGTGAAGCTAGCTAATCTAAGTCTAGTCATTAATTAACAAATAACCAGACAGTTTTAAAAAAAAGGGAAAAAAAAACACTAATGCAATCAGAATTAATGGGTTTGGAGACTTAATTGCCACTTCATTCCAAAAACAGTCAAGGGTCTATTAAAGTGATGAGTACCTCCCCTTTGTCCTGAATAGATTTTGAATCAGAATATCTATCATTGCTCCATTGTATCATAGTTGGCCTGCTCTACCAAGGTCTGAGAAAAGGAGCTTAGACTGTTTGCTTCTGCATTTTAACTTTTTAGAAAATGAACAGGTTTCAGTTCAATCTTGTCCATGAGGATTCCTTAGAAACAGATAATCTGGACTATGTAAGCAACAACAACCTTTCCTTCCATTTCAGTGGCATGCTCACTAGACTAGACCCAAGTCTTTGTTGATCTTTTTTTTTCATGTCTTGCGAGTCTGTCAGTTTGGGCTGCGCAGACCTACCACTTTACTGGCAGCCCTTGAGTTTAAAATTTTCCCGTGAGCTAGATCATAGAATTTTTCATTCTCTCAAATCAGGGATGGAATTGCAGAGCTGCCAACATCTGTGGGATGCAGGAGACTTAATGGCCTACACAGTACAACTGGGCAGTATATTATTCATATGAATCTATCTATAGCCTGAAATAATAAGAATGCCAGGTCTTAATTTGAATTGTCTCCTGATTTCCAACTGACACTCTAAAACATCTAATGGCTAGCACTATTGATACAAAAAAAAAAAAAAAAAAAAAAAAAAAAAAAAAAAAAAAAAAAAAAAAAAAAAAAAAAAAAAAAAAAAAAAAAAAAAAAAAGTCCATGAACATCCTGCATGTTAGTTTAAAAAAAAAAAATATCTGGTCTCCTTGTCTAAGAAGGCATGTAAAGCCCACAGCAAGATATGTTTAGAAGTTGAGTTTTGCACAGACTAACCTGTATGTGCCCAGGTCATTTGTTGGATTAGAGTTGCTACTGATCTTATTTTTTTCCCTGTAGTTTTTGTTAAGTTAGACAACTGTCTAAATACCACATCATGTAACTCCTATTTCACAAAAAGAAATATCTAAAAGGGAAATTATCATTAGTCAGCTCATTGAAATCTTTCAAGGAGAGTATGAAATTAAAGAAAAGATTAAATATTTCTTACTGCAAGTAAATATGCTGCAATAAGACATTAACCTTGTTTCTGCCAACATTCATTGCGATTCTTTCACATTTTAGTACTTGTTTAAAAACCGTAGTTAACTTAATATTTTGGAAACAATACCTACAGAAATTGAGTCCAGGCTTTTAGCTTTGAAGAGCTGAATGAAGGGAGTTGTAGAAGTTGTTTATTTCCCACCTACTTCACTTACAGGTGGATGGTTTTTTGTTTTTTTTTTTTTTTGTTGTTTTTCTTTTTAAGTCTAGAAACCAAAAATAATTCTGGATGGAAACCCAGTTCCCCTCACAGTCTAACTCCTCCTTATTTTGCAAGCAGAAAACTTGTGGTTTTCCAGATTTTTTTGTTACATCCCTCAAATAAAAAATGTTATGTTGAAGCCCTCCTACCTCCCATTTCCCATCAGAATACTCTTTCCAGTTGGCTGTAGCATTCTCTGCAGTAGTCAGCATCTTCTACTGATAGCTATACATTTTAACTGGAAGTATTTAGTTATAAACAAAGTCATATCAAATGACTTTTGTATAATTAGACTTCTTAAGGTACACATCCAAATAAGCAAATGGGAATAAGTAAAATCATTCAGTGTTCCCCAAACTGAAATAGAATCAACTTTTTCATAAACTGAAGTTATTACACCCCTCCCCCAATCTTAAAGCAACAATATAAAACTGCTGCAAGTATATATTCTCTTTACTACTACACAATGAATGAGATCCATTTAATCTTCATTGTTATAATCAGAAGTCATTAACCTAAACTAGAAAGGTGTGAAATTAATGTTGCAACAGCCTTAAATTTCAGTATGTTTGCTGAAGGCTAATTTTTTTTTTTTTTTAAAGCAGCAGAGCATAGCTTAATTGCTTCAAGAGAGCAGAAGAATGCATTTTCTCCAGATTACTCAACAATCTTTTAATTTATTGCTTTTAAACAAGGGTGTCATTTAATCCAGTTATTCAACTTTTGCCAGCAACTTCACAGCTTAGCATAACATTTGCAATTTAATTAAATGCTAATAAAATACAACACTCATATCACCTGCAGACCAGGATGACGGTGGCTCAATTACTTCAGTGTTTACAGGTTACTGAGTTGTGAAGGGCAAATCGAAACTTTTTCACATTACTAGAAAGCAGTTCTTTGAGAACTATCTCAGGAAGAAGATATGAATATTTTTTTCACAGATTCCAAAAGTGAAATAATAAATAGAGAGGCAGAATGGATAGATATATCAGTGTTCCCTTAACATAAAGAGATAGAAAAAAAAAAAAGAACTAAATTCTGATTCATAATTAGGACATCTTTTAAAAATGAGAAAGATAGCATTTCAAGAAAAAGGAAATCTGATTTTTATTGTGGTATTGATCAGTCCATGCCTGTACAGATCTTAATCTCTTATTTCTTCTTTTCGTCTGATTTGTATATATACTTGTAAGGCAATCTTTAGGTGTTTTGCTAGAATTATTAATGGTTTATTTTTTAATTATTTATGGATTTTTTTTTTAGTTTTTTATTTTTTTTTTAGACAGTAATATAAAAATAACTGTTTATCAGTAACTAACCAACAAACATCACATAATCACATTGCAATATCTACTGATCCTCCAACTAATCTGGGTGCTATAGGTACTCATCCCTGAGAAAGAAAACAATCCTGTAAGTGAACTTCAGTCAAATCATTAAAGGAAGAGATTATGCAAATTGCCACTGGGAAATTCATAGGAAAACAGAGAGGAAAAAGAATTTTATGTATGATCACAGCTAAAACCACACATGTTGGACAGAGAATGAGTGAGAACTTTCATTAGCAGATTAAGCATTCAGAAATGGGTAGTTTTATATTAAGAGAATGGAGACTAGAACAGGGTATTGTAAGTGGATCATTAAAAGAGAAACAGAAATAAACACAGAAGAAATACTGTAAGTAGTAAAACAGTAAGACAGCATACAAGAAAAGAATAAAGAGTTCTATAATTGTCCTCAAAATCTGATAGCATTAATTTTGATTTTATATTTGTATTTTTACCTGGTCTGTTTAGTCATATCCAGGTTGGGCTTTTTAAATTCTTTTCCTTTTCTATTCCTTCCCATTCCCTTTGTTTTGTAATCAAACAACTGTATGAATAAAATCTGGTGCGGCTGCATATTTTAGTTTTGTGGAACAAGAAAAAAAAAGTATATTTTTCTTTTTCATGAGGTTTGTCAAAACCGGGAACCATGGACTATCAGAATCTGATCTATTTTTAGTAGAGTCTATCACTTTACACAAAGAAGAATCAGAAAAAAAAAATATTAAAAGTTAAAGCATAGTGTCACTCCCCTCCCTTTTTTTTTTACACTGCTTTTTTTCAGATAACAGGTTAAATTGTATTCAGAGGCACTGTATTGTCACGCCGCACATTTTTGTCACCATACATACACAGTCCATGACATCCCACAATATAGATGTTCATCCTGGCATAGTACAAGAGAAAGGATGACAAAGGAGAAAGACAAACACAACAGAGGGTGATAATTCCCACTCTGGAGCAAGTTCCAATAAGTAAACACATCAGTCTAACAACTGTAACACTAGGAACAATGGATTGTGATAAACAAGTTGATTTTATTCCTTATGTCTATTAATATAAACCATGATTCAGACAGCTTTTGAATAAACACTTGTAAAATAAATTATTTCTAAGAGTTATTCTGATTGCACCATGCCAAAAAGCATATACGATCATCAGTGCTTCATGAGCTTGGCAGAGACTCATAAAATACTCAGGTTTTCATTAGTTAATCAAGCTTACCGCCAGGGAGAAAATATTAACATTTCACAGAAACTAGAGTATGAGAAAGTTGAGGGAGATTAGAAAGTGTTACGGACATATATTCAAACATTTTCAGAAAGACTGATTTCTTACCTTAAAAAGAAAGGAGAGAGATTTTACCTTGAGGAGTTCTTACTGTAGTAGAGTCAATAAGCCTGAAGATAAAGCATGCAAGACTTGAAAGGGAAATTTTATGGACTGTCCCGTGTAAATGCAGGAAAACATAATAATCTCTGAATAAGGTCAAACCTGGATATTTCTGTGACGTAAAAAAAATCATGCCCTGCTAATCTCTTGAATACTTCAAATGAGTCAATAAAACAGTTGCACAGTGGCAGAAAAGAGAATTAAACTAAAATCACAGCCTTAGGGAGTCTTGAATATTTCTGATTAATCAGATAAGGATCAATTATTTAAATAGTTGAGAAGAATTAGTTATCAATTCCAAGATCTTCACAATGCAACATTACAGAACTTATGATTGGGAGTATATCTGATGTTACTATATCCTTAACATCAGTTAAGTTAAAATGTCCTATTTAGAAGTGTGAAGAGGCTAAGATGAGATTTGGGGAGTTTTCCTCTTGTTAAAATCTCCAGGCATGAAGCCTTTGTGGTGAATTAGAATTTTCCTGAATTTATTGTTTTAATTTTTTTGAAGTTACTGACTTATGTTGCAATCAGCAATAATAAATTGATTTTGTCTTAATGGACTTTCTGTAAATTAATGAGTGAGCAAATATCAACATTTAGAAAGCGACTATAAAAACTATTATAAACCAATCAAAATTGAATAATAACGGTCACAATAGAAGAATTACTTGATAAATTAATGTATTAACAATTACACCCCAAGTTAACACAACATATTATAAAACAGTTTTGGGGTCAACATAAGAATGAATTATGTAACATTAATTCAGTATCAGAAAATTGATGCATTGTTTGCCTTTAATCTACAATCCCAGATGGTATTTCTAGCAGGAACAATAATCCTGACCTGACTGGTAATGGACCTAAATAGCCCTTCCGTTTCTTTTGCTCAAGAGGGGTTTCCCAGATCAAGCAGTGAAATCAATTTAGTTGGTCTTAAAGAACCAAAAATAGCTATTCCAGGTCAGCACTTCAGCACTTTCTCCTCAAATTTCTACTCAGGAGTGAGTATTCTCTTCTTGCTTTCCCTTATACACAGCAACACTAAACATGCTCAAGCACCTTCCCTGGGCTGACAACTCCTCTTGCAGTTTGATACGTCAGATTCCAGTAATCCTTTTTTAACCTTGCTAGCAATCAGTGACTTTCAGATGCCTGTTGTGAGGTTTCAGAGAGGTATTCAAGGTGCGACAAATTGTGTGCCGGTATTTCCGCAGCTGGTTGTAACGTGGAAGACATTCCCCTTAAGGAAACCCCAAACTCTAAATGAACTAGCTGATACCCTTGATGGACCCCTGCCCCGACACTTATGAGTTACACTAGTTCTGATGTAACCTCAAGGGTTAACCAGGTAGCTGCACTATTTATTTCTTCTCAGTAGCTTCCTGAACATTGCAATAAATGCATGCAGTGGCTATTGAGAGCTGCCTTGTTTTGGTACAGAATTAAAAATAATACTAACCTAAGGAAATAGCTGCAGGACATCAGCCATATTTAAGTTTGTTACAACACAAGACGTGTTATTCTGGGCAAGGATTTCATTTTCAGTGGCACCTTGACTAGCATCCATTGCTAGTAAAAGCAGTACTTTAGTAAGCAGACTGTGTTGTAAGACACTGTTTCCTTAGGTTGATGTTCTCAGCTTTTGGAGTAAGGATTCCTTGGTCTCATGAAATAAGACAGCGGTAGGTAACTCAGGTTTACAGGAACTACCAAGAGAAAAAAGTATATGTTTAGGCAAGAAGAGGAAGGAGGTGGGCATGATTTCTGGTCCAAAGAGCTTACAACTTAGATGTTAACCTTAACCTATCAAAATGGTTTCACTTGTGCAGTTGTACGATGCACAGCATGGACAAAGCACTGCTAATCCAGCCGTAGCAGGGCAGCTGCAGAGCTTCACTTCTGATAGAGCAGGCAATCCCAGTCACAGTTCACTTCCCAAGTGAAACAGCACAAAAAAATTTTCCAGCATAACAGATGCCATGGTAATGGCTTTTGTCAGCACAGCTGTGTAGGTCAAACTCACCTACCTCTAACTTTGCCACACATAACCCTGTAAAAATCAGTTATGGTGAGAAATGTATGCAGATTAAAAAACTTGAAGAAAACAAAAGGAAACAGTGAAAAGATTGTAAAAGTAGAATAATACAGTAGGGGTCACATCAGACTTGCTACCCAGTCACTCAAATGTTACACAGTTATGACACAAAAGACAAGCCTTCCTTCCAGGAGTAGCTCTGAAGATTTTTTCTTTTTTTCAGAATATCTTCAAAGTAGGAGTTGGAACATTCAGTAAAATAAGAAATACATAAGAAATAAATTCCTAGACTCTTTTACTTCCTTTTTTGAGAAAAGTTGCAGTATATAGAGTTGTTTCAGCGACTGTGTGCTTGCACACTCTGTAATGCTTGTAACTTTATAAGAAAACAAACTAAAACCACTCTAGACATTTTCTCAGAACGTGAAATAGATTCATTTCTTTCTGATATAAAAAAAAGACTTAAGCTATGGAAAGTATTTGGAGACTCAAAAGGCAGTATTTGAAACTGTTAACTTTTCCTTAAAATCTTTGTTTGTTTTGCAGAAAAAAAAAGAAATAAATAAATAAAGAACGGTCAGAACAAAGACTTCTAAGCATAGTTTTAAAGGAATGACCTCTTCGGTAGTTTGTAACCCCCTAGAGAGCAAGCTTAGTTTTCGAAGTTGTTAACAGATTGTTCATACATCCTTCAAGGGAGTATTATATGCCTAAAACTTAAGATTTCATTATGGCAATTACAACACTTATCAGAGCCAAGAACCATTTATAGTAGTTTTCAGCAGAAATTTACACTGGAGGCTGTAGAGGGAAGGTTTTGTTAAAAAGTACTTATTAGCACAAGCTTGAAGTGTAGTGCTTCTAGATAGTTTCCAAATGAACATCCTTCCCACTGGAAAACAGGTTGGATCAGAAACTTAAGAGTCACTGGTATCAATATTTAGGTTTTTCAAATATAAAAACAAATGAAAAAACGACAAAACATGAAAAACCACAGTGCCAAAAAGTTTTGTGTGGAGCTTTGTCAATTCAAACATCTAGAATTTTAATTTAAAATGTTTCTACATACATTTCAGATACTAAAAACTCATATTTTCAGTGTGTATGATGAGTGGTGAAGCCCGTGAAACTGGTTATGAAGCAAAAAGTTTGAAACAAATCAAAAGTTGTACTTCTTCATGTATCAGTTAAGATAGTTAAATTGTGGAACTCCTTATCAAGACATCATCATACAGATTAAAAAGTTACAAGTCAAACAACAGAAGAAAAAAAAAAAATCCCTGCAGATACATTAAATGTATAGAGATGATATCTTTTCACTTTAGAATTCCCCAAGATACACATTGTTTGGGTCTGGAATACTGGGGAAGTGCCAGCATTACAATTTTTATGTTGTTTCACACCTTCCTTAAACATTGCCAAAGCCGTCTACAAAGACTGGACTTAAAGTGAGAGGAATCTTTGACGTTAACATCTATAATACTCCCTATATTTCTAAATCAAAGTAAAGCTAAAACCAAGACTGAAAGACACATTTAATCATCCATTTCTAATAATTATGTGTTCACAATAGGATGGTAAATCTTAAAGAAAAACTCAGAGGCAAAAATAATGAAATTTCCTTTACTAACCTCGTGTTGCCCCAATAAGTAAGTGAGCATAATATTGAGAGACTATATTCAATTGGAAATCTGAGCATTATTGACAGAAATTTCATCTATTCATCCTACTGCTGAATATAGTAATAATGCACATCAAAAAGACAATACAGCTACTTTCAAAGTACAGACTCATTTCAAATAGCTTGATAAAAGGTAGCACACGAAAAAATAACTAGATCTTGAACTGCTGACAGACAATTTAGAGAGGTTATATTTTTTAGGTTTATTTGCCATAAGCTATTTTCTGTGAAATTTTCTCTCTCTACAAATTTATTACCTGTTCTAAATCTACTGAAATGAGGTGGCATCTCATTTATTGCTGTGTAGAAACTCTTGATAATGTAAGCACTTTTTTAACACTACATTATGTATCATACAATAGGAGCTGACAGTGATTTTAAACATGTTACCCTTAAATAAAAAAATAAGAATGCGGTAAGAAACACATTTCTTCTGAAATCCCTATAACAAATAGCCTTTTTTGTTTATTTTGCTAGAATAGAACAAGTAAAAAATAATTTCAGAGATACTTGCAAGTCTAATTTCAAGGAGCAGAAAAGGTAGTTTTACTTACTTGAGAAATCTAGCATCTAGTTGAGGAACAGAGGTAACACTTCCAGTTAGGTAATGTTTATAATCTCAGTGTAACTTTTTCAACTACTTCCTTGTGCTTCCCACCAAATTTGCATATTTTTAGACAATATCTTTACTAGCTCCAAATTTCATACAAAGCAGAACAGTGGGAACAGAGCCAGCTTCCACTTGGTTTAGGAGTTCATCTTTCTAATCTGATCTTCTCCTTTGGTATTGTCTTTTGAAAAAAAAAGTATTCTGAAGGGTTAAGTAATTTTCAAAATACAAAAGCCTGTCTCCTTATACTCAGGAATAGATGTGCCGAGTCAAAAAATGAGATAGAATGAAAATACACTAGTGATCTATAGGATAATATTAAGACTGCCTAGCCCAGTTGTCATGACAAATTTGACATCTAAATTCAAGGCAATAATTAGAGTCTCTACACTGAGAAGAGCTGATTAAGTGGTTCGCTGTTGCGAAAAGGGTAATGCCATTCCTCCCCATCTTCTCACTGTGTGACCCTGTCTTCTCTCAGGTACTTGCCTGATTGCACAGTAAATTTATTTAACCATCAACACAAAGGTGGGGAGGGGGGGGCACAATGACAGTGGAATAAAAAATAAAGTCACTTTCTATGCTGAGGTAGTTATCTGCAGGTTACTTAATTGGTTTAGCACATAAACAGATAAGGAACAGAACTATCACAGAACAATGGGATTATATGGCCAGAAACAGAGGGGAAAGGAGAGACTGGTGAACAGTGAGCTGATAGACCAGGCCCTTATCCATAGCTCCTTGAAGCATGGACCAAAAAAACTTCCAATTATTGTGATGTTTAAGTCTAGCATTGATTCAGGTAATTAGAATTCGCTCTATGCATTTTATATAATGCAGCACAATATAGATAACAGATTCTTATCTCTGCTAAAATAAGAAAAAGTTGATTATAAAAATTCTTATGTTTTTCTACCATATGTTTAAAAGACTCAATTGAAGAGTCTAGAGGACATATTTTAGAGATGTCTGAGCAGCAGAATCAGTAAAAGAGGGAGAGTTCTGAAGAGTTGCTTGAGTTCAGACCTGAGGGCTTACATAAGCGTGTGACTGACAGAGGGAGGAGTTTTGGCATATACAGTGAAGTAAGTCAGTACAGTCACCAAGAATACCTAAATAATCCCCTGAAAACAAGTGCAATAAACCCTGTAAATAAAACTATGCCTTTATGATATGTCAACACATATTCTCACTTGAATTGCTTGCAAGTACATATAAAAGAACAGTTACGAAAATAAGTTAAAATAAAAACTATCCATTACTTTATTAAACTGATGGATTTATTGCTATTATTTGTGATTATTTTTTCCCCAGAATATTTTAGTACTGGCACTGCAATGATGAATTTTAGTTTCCTAACCTGTTTTTATTTTTACATATATATGTACACACACACACACAAATGAAATGTTTAATAGTGACTTGGAAAGTTCTAAGAATATTTTTATTTCAAAAATTACAGAACTCTGTTACTTTCCAGTCTTCAGTGTTGCACCTGAAGCTCTTCTACAAGACAGTTTTATACTTAACATTTTAAACACAGATTGTCAACAAAAATCCTCCAAAACCAGGTCACATATTTAAGGAAAAATATGACTGTGAAATAAATGGCTGAGCAGCAGTGCTGAAGAGGAGCTTCTGATAACCATATTGAACTATACATTGTACAAACTGTCCCTACTCTGGTGACTATGATGAGCTGCAGGAGAATCCTCCACTGGATTACTCTAACAAGTTTTAGTCAAATAAAGACATACATAAAATAAGGCCAAGCTGAGAGTATGATGAGAAAATTAATAAGCTTAGAAACTGGTTTGTGAGAAAGGGCTGGGCTTAGGGAGAAAAAAAAGAATCAATGAGCTATAACCATTTTTATTTATTCTTTATCATGTTGCTCTTCAGAGGGACCGCTTTTCTCTTTTTTTCAATTTCAGTGGCACAGTAGACTTAAGTTAAATTTGATTGATGAAAAAACTCATAAAATTGTAGCTTTGCATATATTTGCTCATGCTAATAGTTATATATATACAAATATATGTGTATATGTATTCATTATATGCTCATGCTGAGAGCAAGTAAGTTTCATCTATGAACTCTAGCTTAAAACAGAGTAACAGCTTTAATATAGGATAAGCAGTAGCTTATTTTCTCCAGAGATACACACGCTTCCCACCCTGGGAGGGAATAAGGAATCACAGAATAAGTCAGTTCTTCCATCATAGCCACAGGCTTTGCACTTGGGAGTGACTGGGGATGAAGGAGGAGCTGACAGAGAGCTTATGGGTCAAGATCAGAGGACAGGGACGGACAGAGGACGTTACGGTGGGGGTCTGTTACACACCGCCTGGCCAGGAGGACAGAGCAGACGAGGCGCTCTATAGCCAGATAGGAGCAGCCTCGCAGTCATAAGCCCTGGTCCTCATGGGGGACTTTAACCACCCTGACATCTGTTGGAGAGACAACACGGCAGGGCACAGGCAGTCCAGGAGGTTCCTGGAATGCGTGGACGATAACTTCCTCCTGCAGGCGATAGAGGAGCCGACAAGGAGCGGTGCCATGCTGGACCCTGTGCTCACCAACAGGAAGGGACTGGTGGGGGATGTGGAACTGATGGACAGCCTTGGCTGCAGCGACCACGACATGGTGGAGTTCAAGATCCACGGGGCGGCGAGGAAACTACACAGCAAGCTCTCAGCCCTAGATTTCAGGAAGGTGGACTCCGGCCTCTTCAGGGACCTGATGGGCAAAGTGCCATGGGAGGCGGCCCTGGAAGGAAGAGGGGCCCAGGAAAGTTGGTCCACATTCAAGGAGCACCTCTTCCAAGGTCAGCAGAGGTGCATCCCGATGAAGAACAAGTCGAGCAAAAAGGCCAGGAGGGCAGCGTGGATGAGCAAGGAGCTCCTGGATCAACTGAAAGTGAAGAGGAAAGCCTATAGAGGGTGGAAGTGGAGACAGGTAGCCTGGGAGGACTACCAAGAGGCTGTGCGAGTGGCCAGGGAGCAAATGATGAAGGCTAAAGCCATGACAGAATTTAATCTTGCCAGGGATATAAAAAGCAACAAGAAAAGCTTCTATGGGTATGTAGGGGACAAAAGAAGGTCCAAGGAGAATGTAGGCCACCTCCAGAAGGAAACCGGTGTCTTGGTTACCCGGGACGTGGAGAAGGCTGAGGTACTCAATGACTTTGTTGCCTCAGTCTTCACAGGTAAGGGCTCTTGTCTCACCACCCAAGCTGTGGAAGGCACAAGCAGGGACTGTGAGGATGAAGAACTGCTCACTGTACTGGAAGAGCAGGTTTGGGAACATCTGAGGAACTTGAAGGTGCACAAGTCCATGGGACCTGATGAGATCCATCTGCAGGTACTGAGGGAACTGGCAGATGAAGTTGCCAAGCCACTGAAGATTGCATTGGAGAAGTCGTAGTGGTCTGATGAGGTCCCCAGTGACTGGAAGAGAGGGAACATAATGCCCATTTTTAAACAGGGGAACAAGGAGGACTGGGGCAACTACAGGCCGGTCAGCCTCACCTCTGTGCCTGGCAAGGTCATGGAGCAGATTCTCCTGGAAACCATGCTAAGGCACATGGAGAGCAAGGAGGTGGTTGGTGACAGCCAACATGGCTTCACCAAGGGCAGATCGTGCCTGACCAATTTGGTCGCCTTCTATGACGGGGTGACAGCATCAGTGGACAAGGGACGAGCAACAGGTATCATCTACCTGGACTTGTGCAAAGCTTTTGACACTGTCCCGCACAACATCCTTCTCTCTAAACTAGAGAGACATGGGTCTGATGGATGGACCACTCAGTGGATAAGGAGCTAGCTGGATGGCCACACTCAGAGAGTGGTGGTCAACGGCTCAATGTCCAAGTGGAGACCGGTCACCAGTGGCGTCCCTCAGGAGTCCATGTTGGGCCCAGCACTATTCAACATTGTCGGCAACATGGACAGTGGGATAGAGTGCACCCTCAGCAAGTTCGCCCATGACACCAAGCTGTGTGGTGCTGTTGACACGCTCGAAGGGAGGGATGCCATCCAGAGGGACCTGGACAGGCTGGAGAGGTGGGCCTGTGCCAACCTCATGAAGTTCAACCAGGCCAAGTGCAAGGTCCTGCACCTGGGTCGTGACAATCCCAGGCATAAATACAGGCTGGGTGGAGAACAGATCAAGAGCAGCCCTGAGGAGAAGGACTTGGGAGTGCTGGTGGACGAGAGGCTCAACATGAGCCGGCAATGCACCCTTGCGGCGCAGAAGGCCAACCGCATCCTGGGCTGCATCAAGAGGAGCGTGGCCAGCAGGTTGAGGGAGGTGATTCTGCCCCTCTGCTCTGCCCTGATGAGACCCCACCTGGAGTACTGTGTCCAGTTCTGGAGTCCCCAACATAAGAAGGACATGGACCAGTTGGAGAGAGTCCAGGGGAAGGCCACGAAGATGATCAGAGGGCTGGAGCACCTCTCCTATGAGGCCAGGCTGAGAGAGTTGGGGCTGTTCAGCCTGGAGAAGAGGAGGCTCCGGGGAGACCTGATAGTGGTCTTCCAGTACCTCAAGGGGGCCTGCAAGAAAGATGGGGAGAGGCTGTTCAGTAGGGCCTGTTGTGATAGAACAAGGGGTAATGGTTTTAAAATAGAGAGAGGTGGATCTAGATTGGATATTAGGAAAACATTTTTTACAATGAGAGTTGTAGAGCACTGGAACAGGTTGCCCAGAGAGGTGGTGGATGCCCCATCCCTGGAAACGTTCAAGGCCAGGCTGGATGGGGCTCTGAGCAACCTGATCTAGTCAGGGATGTCCCTGCTCCTTGCAGGGGGGTTGGACTAGATGACCTTTAAAGGTCCCTTCCAACTCTAACCATTCTATGATTCTATGAATATGTGCAATAAAAGTCATTAGGTTAAATACTGGGAACCCCCCCCCAAAAAAAAAAAAAAAAAAGTTTAAAACTCTGTATTGCTTCTGCAGGTGTTAATTTTTAATGAATGATGGATATGTGTGTATTTGACCAAAAAAAGTAAAATCTGAAGAGCAAGATTATTTCTAGGCCTCTGTGGCTGTCGTAGAAGATAAAGCAGATTTACTCAGAAGAAAAGCACAGCTGTAGCTCCAATACTAGCTGAGCCAGGGGAAGACAGGGAGCCTAGAACAAAGTGCACCATAGCTTTTCCCATCTACATGCAACATTGCCCTCATATAAGAGTCTTCCAGTGAGTATGTACCCTTCTAACTTCTGACATAATATCTGTGTTTTTCTAAGCCTGATGTAGTATGACTGCTGTCTGATTTTTTCCTGAGTACTAAGTAACTCTAAAACTAACATAAAGTTGTAATGTTCACAATATTTACTTCATATGGAGTATTAGGTGATTTTTAATCACTTTTTGTGTCATGAACAGAGAAATCATTAATTGTGGAGAGAACAAGAGAAGAGTTGTGCACCTGAGCACAGGATTACAGAACCACAACACCCTTCATTGATGTACACAATGAGAATTTTAGAATTCTGATATTTTACTAAAGAGTTTCATATTTTTTCTAAGGTGTTCAAAAATCTCAGTAAATAATTCTGGGAAAACAACAACAAAAAACTCCTACAAGAATATGAAACAGCACAGTTACACGACTAAGAAAAATGACAAATTAACTGTAATGAATCTGATTCCATTTGAGGTTGAATGTGAGACTACTGGTCAGCCTTTCAAGGACAGGACTAATTGTTTGGGTTGCAATATATTATTCTCTGTATATCTGGCATGTCAAAGAACTCTTTAAAAAAGAAGCAGGTGTAATCTCAAAAGTATTTTCCAGTCAAAGAGAAAAATAAGCACTTTTAAAGCTTTTATTACATGAAAGAAGAATGCAACTTGCTCAAAATAGGCAATAAACTAGTGCAAATTAATATCCCAGCCTGAGTTGTCATGTCCTACATAATTGATTATATTCCATAATACACTATTATTCTTTTTGCTATGAATCCACCACATCTCTGGAGGTTTTCAAACAGCTAGATGCACCTTGCCACTAGCAAGACCTTCTTATATGATTCTAAAACTCAACATGGAATAAGTAGCAGATAGTATGATATGTTAGCAACATCCCTGACATTTCAATCATGAATAGTTATGTTTTTTTAAAAACTCTGAGCCAAAAGTCTTTTCTTTGTTCTTCACAAAACATACTTTTTCACTAGCAAGACCTTTTTCATATATAATTAAATAGCCAATATTAGGAATTGTGAGGCTGCTTCTTTCTGTCAGATGGCCTCCATCTCAGAACCACTGCCAACTCCTTGGCACACTCTTACGAGCCAACCTTTCGCATCTTCTTGATAAGAACAGGGAAAAAATATCAGATTAAAGGTATAAGAAAGAGTATAACTCTTCTGGCCAAACAAGTTTTAACTCTTTTAGACACAAGGTATAATATCTTAAAGAATTTATTCATTGTGTAAATCCAGTTTTGTGTACAGGATTGAAACAGTTTTAACATTAATTAAATCAACGCCAGCACATGAGAAATTCTTAAAATCCAGTATACAATGACTTCTCCCAGCTGACCAGTAACATGCAACACTTACGGAACTGATAATACCATGAAATGTATTTAAAACACTTCTGAAGCAACATATTTAATTAATCTACTTTTACTTGGCAATTACAATATAACAGGAGGATACACACTTCCAGATAACATCTCAGCTGAAAATGACAGCTTAAAAAGACATAATCTGTTTATCTTAAGAGTAAATTTATGTACTAACCAAAGCAATATAGCCAATTTAACAAGATATTAAAATGCCTGCAAAAGACTTGCTCGACTCTAATTAAATTCTTTTTAAGCAGATTTAAATTTAATTAGAGCAGCCTGAGCATGTAAACAAATTTTCTGACACTTTAACATATTGAAGCAGCACATCTAAGTTCATATATGCCATTAAAGAGACTTAAGTTTTCACCTCCACAGCTAGTAAACAGTAGAGTAACTTCCCTACAAAAGTCAGGTAAAGATGCAAATTCTTGGAGTATTTCTAGTTTATACACAGTTGCAACACCATAAATTATTCCTCCTCCCTCCCACAGCTCCATCATCAGTACACTATGCAGCCTTGCTTCTTAATTGCTAGCTTTGCTTCCTTTTCACCAAACATTTTCTCTGCCACAATAACCTAACTTATTTTCTTAGATAAACTTCTGAGACTATTTCTTTTAAAGCCCGAGTTCTGAAATTAATGTTTCTCTTTCATTCAACATCTGCTACACTTTGAGACCAGGAGAAGATTTTTAAGCCTTTTAGGCAAATTCAGTTGCGTTTGTATCCTCCAAGACACCTTTGAGTGCATCCACCGAGACATCTCACACAAAGCCAGAGAATCACATTGAACATTTAGACAGGCCCACTAAGCTGAGTCAAGGGTTGCCTGAACAATCCAACACCAAGCACTGAGGAGAAAATTATTTCCAATCCTGCATTTCCTCAGGGCTCAAAGCACTAGAGGGATCCCACAATGATGGCTGCTGCTTAAACAGCTGAACCACATGCATGGAGACTTCTCCTTTAGAATGTAACACAGAGATTACTTCTTTTCTTCCCCATGGGAGATGTAGTCCATCCCACTCTCAACTAATACATATTAGCTAAGCAACTAGATTTGAGAGATGTAGAGTTTCATCTTTCCCCCTGTCAATGAAAAGTCAAGCCTATTTCACCCATTTTCCAGACAATAGTTACCCTCACCTGCCCTCTGGTCCAACCACCTCATCAGCTACAAATTAACAAATCCACCAGCTTCACTCACCTCTGATACTGAAGGACTCCTTCCTTCCCTCTTTGAACAAACCTTCTGCTTCTGGATACCATTCTGCCTGGCTGAAACCAGCCTTTCCGCTACAGAAAGGGCCAGGGTCACTGAAGACACCAGACCAAAACCCTACGAATTACAACCTGCAGCCCAGGTGCAGCTCAGAAGAAACCTTAATTAATTAGGAACTAGGTGCTGCTGATCTGTCCACAAATTCATCTGTTGGCTTTCCATGTTGTCTGCTTCATACAGCACAAAGGAAAGTATTTTTTCAGACCAATGCTTGCATTTTTTCCCTGTATGTTATCCCAGGGAGTGGTATCACCTAAGAGTCATTAAATTATAAGAGTAACAGAGGGAAAAATCTTTTCTTTCTTTCATTACATGGAAGTTTCTTGTAACATTGTTATTATTAAATTTCCTTAAAATTGCTTTCATTGTTTTTTTTTTTTTCCCAAACATACTCAACATTGGTCTAATGGATTCCTACTGATGTCTTAGACTTTAAGAAATAAATTGTTGGGCCAAGAATGTTTTTTACTTAACTTATACATGGTACAGCTTAGCAATCTTAATTTCATTTTACTCCCTCTTGGAAAACATATTCTGAGGTAATTATATTAGAAATGTTTAAAGCTTTTCAAAGACTGTTTTGAATTTTCCTGTATTCTTTCTTCCTATATCCTATCTGTAAGATAGAAATTGCTTTCAAAAGCATTATTGTTTTAATATTTTTTTTCACAGTTCTATAATCAGAACTATCACTTAGAATTCTGTGGTTTGTTTTAAGGCATAATACAGGCCATCTAATTGCATCTAATCCTTTTTTATTAAACTTAAAACTCCCATTCAGTTTTTCTAGAAAGGAATAAAAGTTAAATCTGGCAATGTTTTCCTTTTTGAAATTCAATTAGAGCAAACAATGGGTTTCTTCTCATCTTGCTTTACATTGAAAGCTTCTCCATATTGCTAATAATTTCTGTTACCCTTCACTGACTTTTTCTTTTTCTGCTACAAGCTCATAGTTTTACTATTTTCACAAAGTATCGTCTTGTAACATTCTAACAAAGCCATATGAAAATGATGCCTATACTCCAGGGAACATGCAACTTCAGATTCTCATTATCCTCCCTTCAATCAATATTTACCAGATGAAGAAGAAAGAAATTCTAAAATGAAATCCTACTACAATTTAGTTTCAATCATATTTTACTTGTAGAATTAAAGTTTATTAAAGAAGCATAGATTTGCCTTTGCTTAAATTTGACCTTCAAGTGCAAGATTTAATAGGCTAAAGATTAAAGTAAATCACGGTGGTTTGCTCATTCTTTTGCATTATAAAGAGCTGCAAGGAGGAACTAAAACAGGAAATAAAAACAGAAGTCAAAGTTAGTTTTTGAAGACAGATTAAGGAAAAGTATGAGCATTAGAAACTGTAAGCTATTCAAAAGGAAAATAATGATAGCATTGTTTTATATATTGCTCCTCAGACATATGTGAAATATAATCTACAAAGAAGAGTATTTATTTGTGGGTAGTTGCATAGGGAGTAGAAAAATTCCAAACAGCTTTCTTACAATATTATAGCTATATTTATTAAGAAATATCTAATTAATAAGAAACATATAACTCACCCTTAATTATAGCTAACATGATTGCATACAATAAAAGGTAATATAAATATGAATTATAATAAGCAATTTGTTTCTCCAAGTAGATACATAATATTATCATGGTTATCCTCATAGTTCTCTTTCTATTAATATCTTTGAAAAATATGTTAATTAATAGTAGAGAAACTCTGGACAATGGAGATACTGATGTTATGTTACTTTAAATAAAACAGAGACAAACAAACCAAGAATGTTGTTATGAAAAAAAAAAAATCCAACTACAAAATGGCATATTGATCCTTGACTGAAAATAACAGAATTTCTGACTTCCAGGACAGTCTTCATAGACTTCATTTATCAGAACCTAGATTTGGACATCACATAATTTTTAAAACCAATCTGAGATATGTATTCAGACCAAAAGGACCTCTCAGGTCAGGAAAAAAAAGAATGTATGAAAATCTCATTAGTGAACTCTGTGAGATATTTCAATTGCTCCAGAGTATCTGCAAGCCAAGAGTAGAGCACACAGCTTTCTATTGTAACTTGGTATTTCCATTTCTGGCTAAACTTCAGAAGTGTCCACCTGGCTGAAAAAGCAAACAAACAAGTAAAAGATAGAGGTGTCGAGGTAGTTGAGGCTTGACACCAGGGTAGAGAAGGTTCATTTTAGGTCCCGTACAATTTCTTATTTCATCAATAATTATTAACACACCCCATAAAGTGCTGCAGCAATCTCTGCTTACACCCACTGATTTCTCTCTGCCTATCATTCCTCAACAGAGTCATTTAGTCAAAATAATAATCAACAAAAATAATCAACAAATTTTCTCCATCTGAAAGGTAGGGCAGGATTTTCAAAGCAGCGTGAAGCAGATACTAATGAGGTCTCAACAGGATAATTATCAGACAGGGGATGTATAGGGTAGCAAGTTCTGCACACAGAACCTGTCCAAGGCAGAGGTAGGAGGAGACAACCTCAGTGTTCGGATGTCGTGGAAAAGTAGAAACTGAAATGAAGCAGGCAACAGCCCTATGTGTTTAAACAATGCCTGAGAAACAAGAAAATTGAGAAACAAGGTGAAAATATGTGCTTTCATGTTTAATCATGCCCTCATCTGTATTATTATTTATATCACACTGAGTGTGTGCATAAAAACATTTACATGCAGAATCTTGCACTAGCCGCTGATTGTAGCAAATGTGGGCATTTTAATTGAATCTTTCCCTTTAAGTGAATTTTATTTTTACACTCTATATTAAAGAATTTGAAATTAAATGTTAATCAAAGCTTGAAGGATCAAGAAAATAATGTCAAAACTATATAGAAAGTTAAGTTTACAGAAGATGCTGAAGAATAACCTTTTCCCTGTAATATTAATTCTCTCTGTGTTTGGAGCTATCTGCTCCCACTCCCTCATTCATTCTCTATCTGGTGGCCCACCATAAGCTGCTCCTGTTTCCCTATATCTACTTTTCACATCCTTGTCCAATTTTTTTCTTCTTTAGATTCTCTATAGCTATGTCTTTCTTCTCAAAACTCCACCCAGAAATAAAATTTAAAAACTTAAAAAAAAGGACAGCCACTGTCAGAACCAACATGATACTCACATGCACCCCATTTTTTCCTTTACCCTCCATTTTAAATGTTTCCTTTTCTACAATTTGCCTTTGCTACTTACAAAGGCATTAATCTCTCCCTGCTGGGGACTGCATCTCGTTCTATCAGTGTATTATGCTTAGCAAAGTAAGATTCTAATATTGCTTCAATATAAGTACTGCTGTAACAATAATTATGGAAATGACAGTAATCCCCTTCTATTTAATGAAATGATAAATTAAGATCAATGAACAACTGATTCATGAAATGGTTCTTGTAATTTTAAAAATAATCCTCCAAATAATTAAATTAAATTAAATATTTAAAGGATTATAATTATAATTTAATCAAAATGAAACCTGTTCCATTCCTAATTGGAGTGCATTGCCGCAAAGCAATTTGTTAAAAGTATTACTCAGGTTGCAGAATCATGCATTCATGTGATGAAATGCCAGAAATAAATTTCCCATAGACACCTAAGCCAGGTGCTTTGGGCATATGAATGCTGATAAGATCTTTAATTACATTATTTCATTATTTTCCTTCAAGACCTTTTTTCATTACATTTATAGAAAGGACAGTACTCATTTAATGAAGAGCTATTTAATATTTTATTTCTGCCTGTTTATCCTGTCTGCAGTCTCACAACTAATTTCTTGCACACTATTCAAGACCCACTCTGATGGAAAAGAGTAATATTTTCTTCATTAGTTTTTTTACAGAGCCCATCATGATAGGACCTCAATGCTTCATAAACATGACCAAATTTACTTTTATAAAATCTCTGTGACACAATTTCTCCTAGTTTGCAATAGAAACACTGAAGCAAGGGGAATTAAATACAAGTTTTGTTAACATCCAAAAAAGGGGGAGAGCTAGTGCAATTCATGTTGGATTTAGAATACGAGACATTTGTAACACCTGCTCTCCAGCCTTGACCAACACTTGTGTAGCCTAAATTCAAATAGAATTTCTAGTTTGGACAACATTGGGTCAACCAACAGTAATCCCACTTTCTTTCCAAAAGTGACAGCATAGTGGCATTGTTAATACTCCTTCTTTCCTACTTTGCAAACTAGTCCCACAAGACTTTTTATTTTCTTTTTCCCAAATTTTCAGGGTTAGCCAAAAAGCTTGAGAACAAAGAATGGTTGTCATCTATTCTAGAGTACCTCTCACAACCAAACATGCAAGAGGCATAGACCGAGAATAGGGAATACAAATCCCTAACTGCGTTGTTAGATACTCTAGAAGAGGAAACACTGAGGTTCTCATCCTTCCTATGCAAAGCCTGTAAAACTGCACAAGTATCCTTGTGATCAAAGAGCAGAAAAAAAAAACAAAATAAGCACTGCTAGAATTTTTTAACCAGTTATATGTTATTCTCTTTATGATGAACTATTAATATATATACCAGAAGAATGGTGAAATCCTGACTTCATGTAAGTCAGGGGAAAAAACTCCTATTGACTTTGTGAGGCTAAAATTTTACTGTAAGAACTAAAATACAGACAATACCCAAATAAAGCAGAGAAACTCCATAAATATTTTCAGATTAATGTGAACACAATCATATACTAAGAATAAGGATGAATTAAAAATACTTCACACTAATTAATAAATCTTTGTCAGTTTCATAAAGACAAATAAGAAATGAAACAGTATTTTCAATTAAAATATTCTATAAAAGAATACAATTAAAAGGGGACATATTTTGCCTGTTGTTGATTTCATTTTAACACATTTTTTACCATAATGATAATCGTACACAATATTATCTACTCTTCATGCCAGTTTAGAACTGCAATAGGATTTTGCAAAGGCAGACTCACAGTTATTATAAAGTATATCATTGCTGCTCTCTGCTGGTCAAAGGGATTATTCCTTTATTTAAAATGTAGACGAAACCAGAAAATTTTGTAGGAAGTCTAATAAATATCACATGAATAGGAAGATCTTTTATGGCATTTAAGTCACCATCTCGGTCATCACAATGATTTGTTCTCACTCGTACGTCAGTATTCCGGAGACCATCACTAACAAAGCAGAACTTAAAATTCCTCAGAAATCAACAATGAAAATGTAATGCTATGAAGTTCGCCATACATGATGGGACAGTGCAATGTGAGAACTGAAGATCATTTCACAGATCAAAGCAATAATTTCCATCTCTAGTTGACAGCATTCATCACAGTGAGCACTGTGAAAATACCTGTGCATTAGAACCATGTAGATCTTATTTTTTTTAACTGTAATTTGTTAGCAGAGGCTACTGTCTGAAATTACACTGGCACCAAAGAGGTTTTACTTCATTTTTATATTAATAAAACAACCATTGGTAATTTTATTTTTGGATCCTATGTGGTTTCTGCTGTCAGAATTTATGGTATACTTGATGTGTATTTCAGAATGTTGCTTTTTTTTTTTACAGGTCACCAAGTACGACTGTAAAATTTTCTTTTCATTCTGTAATGCAATATGGCCCAGTTCTAAACTCAGAGCTGTAAAAGTCCAGAAATAAAGAATTTAAAGTTGTAAGTCACAGTTGTGAAGGACTGTTGTGCAGGAGTGTGAAAAAACAGAGGACATTTGTTAGATTCATTCTTGATGGATAAACTGTATGGCACAGAAAGAGTAAAAGGTAGAATGAGAGGAGAAAAGTGAGGTGCATAGTGCAGTTGTAGAGAAGCCTGAATGAAAAACAAGACATTTGCACTTAATGGAAGGCAAAGCAAGGTCAATGAACGCAAAGGAGTAGAGGATTTGTGGTGCAAGAGTCTAATGTAAAGAGAGTAAAGAAAACATTTAAGTAGTTAAGATGTAAAGCAACATGATTTCTGTTGTGCCATGATCTCACTTCAAGGAATTAAGATTTGCACAAGATTGAAATATCAACATTTTCTGAAATATAAAGGCATTGTGTCCAGACTAGATCAACTTTCTAGTTATTAAGGAGGACAGCTAGACAATAGAAGCTGCAACAACTACGAGTCAGAGTCTGAACAAAACCTCCAACTGTATGGACCATCTACAAAAGAGGTAGTTTGAGATACAGCCATTAAGGACCAAAAGCAAATTTTGGTTCCATTCAGGTTTTCTAACTTCACCTTAAAGGATCTAATTGAATCTGTCTATTAGTATTATGACAACCACGACAAACTTTAATAGGTCTCATTTATAATATTCCTCGGGTCAGCATTCAGACCTCCATAAATACGAATTACCTGGCGAAAGTACCCTCTGAGACAGAAGGATGGCTTATGTGTGAACATCCTTTTTCTCCAATATGTATATACTTGTTGTTCCTGGAAGTTCATGCCCGTTTTACAAAATCTATTACCCAGCATGTACCTAAGACACAATCAAATATCGTATCAGCATTACCTTGTCAAAACCTGCTTTGATTCTTTGCCTCAGCTAGTGTGGCAAAGAATTTTGTCAATAAATAACAAATAAATGTTTCCTACCATTTCTAGTTTCAAGCATCTTTAAGATCTTGTTGAACTGCTTAATTTCTATTTGAGTTCTGATATAAATAGAAGTCTCACTTTTGGAGCTCTGAGCTGGGTAGTCCTTAATTAAGTGGCCTCACTGGGTAACTATTGCTCAGCATGAATTAAGGTTTCAAAAGTGGCTCCAAAATAAACAGCATAAAATTATCATAGTGTGAAAATAATTTTCTCTTTTCATAAAGAAGTATTTTATGGCAGACTAAGCTAATTTTAAAATTTGCTGAAGTATGAGATTAAAATTATACCCAATCAGTATATAAGAAAATAAGATTGTTTCCACAAATCATATCATCATTCCACAAATAATATAATATCCGTACCTAGCAGGAAACACAACTCCGTTTGTTCAGTTAATCAAACAATTTATTTAGCGAAGTATAGAAATATGAATAATTTATTTGTTTTGATTGCAAACTCATGTTTTTCTCAATGAAATATCTCAGCACTGGTACACAGACACATTTAGTCATAGTCTGGGATTACAAAAACTGAATTGGCTTTGAGCGCAGAACTTCAAAAGAAATTGCCAGCTAAGGAATATATTCCCAAAGGGCTTCAGAGAGCTCTACTTGAGGTCGATGCCCTTCACTTTGTGACAACATACACGAGATGCATAAAAATATTTTGTGATGTCTGTGACTGTTTTTTAAAATTCTGCTTTGGATTAAGTAGTTTACAAAACATACTGAAGCAACTGTCCAATATATTGCTACAGAAATAAATCTCTGGGCTTTTCTGAACAAATATATGTGCATAATATACAAATTTATTTATTCCAAAAACATAATTAATGGATAAAAATATACATGATCAGAACAAATACAAAAGTACATTTTACTTACTTTTTTCCTTGATTTTAATTTTTATGTTGTCATTGCAAGTTATCAAGACATTGATTTCAAATCGCTTATTTTTAAATTGTTAATATTAAAAGTTAATCAAACATCCATATACCAACATTCTTTAATGACAACTGTGAGATTTCAAAACCTAAGCCTCACACATTTCTAAACTTTGTAGCCAGTTTCATTTCTTTGTACAAAGAGCTAGACCTTCAAATCCAAATATCAAAAAGCAATAGACCATTCATTGCCTTTATCAAAGAAACAAAGGTTTGTCCTATCCATCTCTGTTAAGCAAGAATGCTTTTTCAACTGGTTCTCATAAAACTTCAGATAATTTTCTCTTGGCCCATGTCATGTAACGAAAAACATTTTTCACATCAGCTGAGAAAAAAGAAGATAATTTGAAACCAAGTCAACATGTAAAGCTTATTTCTCACTCAGGCCCTTCACCTCCCTTCTTTGAGCACAGCTTCTTATAAAGCCACTTTTTTGTAATTTTGTGGTGGATGATTGAGATATTGGGATCACAATCACTTGCTTCATCTCTCTCCTGCTGTCTGAATAAAATATGGATTTAGATAGAGATCTCAGGTCCAGCCTAGGAGAAATTCTGAGCAACTAATTTAGGCTGTTACATGAGATTCAGAGAATTTCTGCCTTCTACTGCACTCTTTCTGAATGCATCTCATTACTGGATTGCCAAACAAAGCAATTGCAACTCTGCCTCAACTCTGCTTTACCACCTCTGCATCACTGTGGTCAAAGAGGTTCCATCTCTCCACAGTTTCTGTTGACTGTTGATTTCTTTATCACTATGTGCTCATTCAGAGCAACAGCACAAGGGCAGGTATCTAGATGTGGTAGAAGTGATAGACTATGGTATATTAAAAAAGTATAGTACACATCTTACAAAGTACATTTATCTATTCACCAGTGGACAGCATAGAAATCAAGACTTTCTAATGATGTTGCTAAAGATATAAACAAGCTAGGACCCACCTCCAAAGAGGTGGTATCCCTCTCTATAACCTCACCGCTGAAAGCAACCAGAGATAAGTTAATTCAGCTGTTCTCTCATCGTCTGCCTACACATGAAGTTAACTTAACATCCAACTAATAAACCTGTGATAATATAGTCTTACCTATCTTTTCTCATCATGACATTTACCATTCTACCTTTCACCTCAAGCTGATAAACCATTTTCTGTCACTGAAATCTGAGCTCAGCATAATACAGGAAGAAGCATGAATTGCACTATGCTCTGGGTTAGATTCGGTAGTTTTAAATGGGTACCCCAGGAGACATAATGAAAGAACTCAAATGAGAGTTTTTTCCATTATCATTTTCTGTAATGATTTTTGTCATGACTGATTAGCTCCATCTTATTAAGAGATATGGTAACCATTTCAAATTTCTGTGTGGAGAGAATGAAAGCACACAGAGACTAGAGAAATAAACTAAAGGAAATTGAAAAAAAAGAGGAGGGAAAGCTTGCTGTCATGCTGTTAAGTGTTGTATTTCATATGTGCTCAGAGTGTCTTTGGAATAAAAGCACAAACTTCACAGTGGAAATTCAGTTTCTACAAATATTACATAAAACTTTCTGGGGGCCTGAGGGAAACAGTGAGGAGCTGAGACTCCAACAGGGATCCTTGACACCTTCAAGATCCTGCCTGCTCCTTCACACTTAGGACATTGCTCAAGGGGAAAGCAAAGCGACGCTGACTGAGGATGTGCTTTCCTGAGGCCTTTCTAGGAGCCAAGCCCTTGGCCCAGGGTAACACACCCACTGTAGTGCTGTGTAAAGGGGCACCCTGGCATGCTCTATCTCCCCAGCACCCACTAGTGATGTGAAGACCTCATTTGAGGTTTTGCACAAGTTCTGAAGTGTTCAGCAGATCACAGTGAGACTCTGTGAACTTGTGGTCAGCTTATCAAATGTATACTCTTCATCGGTCATAAAGGAATCCACTGCCAGCAGCCAAGGGCTCCGTGTAGATCGCTTCCTGACTAAGCATGAACATAATTAGCAAGGGCTTACAAGTACAATTGTCTCACCAGTGCTTGTGACCCTTTGGGCAGGAAGGCACTTTCCCTGGAGGAAAGCATGTAAGGTGTAAAAAGTAATCAAACGACTTGTACACATGGCAATCCTGTGACAGTGAGAGGTATTATGGAAGCAAATTGTCTCTTACAACCTTAAAAATATCAACACGAGGCATTCCGTATCACTTGACCTCACTGCTGAGCCCATCAAGATGGTCTAGATACAGCCTGAAAGCACTGAACTGTTTTACTGTATACTGCTGTTATTGGCAGGACGTACTACCTTGACTAACAATTTAGTAAGTTAAATGTCAAGTATTCTGCTTGAAGAAACCAAAGAGGAGAACACAGAAAAGCTCACAATACATAATGCGAGCCTTATAATAGGGTGGCAGATAAAAAGCATCATGTCACTCAAGATAAGTTCCCACAGGGTAAAGCTTACTTTATCTTATGCACTAGACTGCAAAAAAAAAAAAAAATTAAGTGCCCTTTTATTCATGTCTGCATTTGTTTCTAGCTTCTTATCTGCAAGATAACAAACAGAACTGTGCAGCTGCTGCAGGCCTGGGTTGAAAAGCCTGGAAGTGCTCTAACCCCTTATATCTCCGCAGCAAATTTTCTTTAACAGGTCTTATCAAGAGTGAAGAAATTACATGCTGCAAATTTGCTCTCCACCTCTGCTCTCACTACACTGTAGACATTAAGTTTTCTCTGATATCTCCTATCTTCTAACACTAGCTGGATTTAACACTTGCAAAAACTTTAACTATAGAACACCTTGAGCTAAAAGTGGGACCTCTTCTCTAGTTTATCTTTGAAGACAAATCACCAGGGTTCTTTGCCTAATATTCTGATAAACACGGACTTCTACCATTGCAGCTAAAAAAAAAAAAAAA
>WHYT01015629.1:128450-181481 GCA_009806455.1 Tetrax tetrax | reverse complement strand
CTAAAGCTGGATGTGCAGAGCTGAATGTTCACTCCTTTCATTAGATTCTAGATGCTACAAACCAAATGCTACGGTTTATAAATAATGCATGCGTATGCATTTGATACTGTCTCTGTAAAGTGAGCTCTACCTTGAAATGAGAGGGGCTAGTGTAAAAACCTTTAATGGAAAATTGTGCCTCAGTAATTGGTACACCATGGAAAAAACACACCAAAATAAACCTAGTCAGGTCATGTGGAACATGCCTAATCTATTGCTAACCCTAAAGACAGAAAAAAGCTTAGCAGTTCTTTTCCAAATCTTCCAAGAAATTCTATTCCTTTCCTTAGAAATGAACGATTTCACACACTTTTTATTAAGGAGAAAAAAAAAAAAGAAAAACATCAATTTTTTAATAAACTCAATTCTAAACTATTTATTGCTATGATGCTATTTAAAAGCCTTTATTATTAAACTATGCAGGAAACTGAACTACATATATTTTTCCTTCTACATCTTACTGCATTTTCTTTGCTTTATATTACCTCCATTATAAAGTATTACATAAAGTTGACTTAATCACCAAGCTAAAATCTTCAATTCTATACTTAAGTCTTAAAAAAAAAAAAAGACCAAAAGCTAACAATATATAATTATGCATTCTGTTATTGTACTTTATTGCAGTTCACCTATTTGGATGACTAGACCCAGATCTTATTAATGATAAAACTATCAAGTATTGACCTTTGGCCAGCTGGTTCTCTTTTCTCTTTCCTCCAAAAAGTAACCTAAATTAGAAAAAAAAACCTAATAAAACATCTCACCTTCTCAGGCAACATTTGATGTTCTCAAAACATTCTTTAAAACAGTTCAGTAAGAGTTGCGTTTGCTGGTATCCTCACTACAAGAAGGACATTGAATTGCTGGAGTGTGTCCAGAGAAGGGCAACGAAGCTGGTGAAGGGTCTGGACAAGAAGTCTTATGACCAGCGGCTGAGGGAACTGGGATTGTTTGATCTGGAGAAGAGGAGGCTGAGAGGAAACCTCATTGCTCTCTACAACTACCTGAAAGTAGGCTGTAGGGAGGCGGGTGTTGGTCTCTTTTCCCAATTAACTAGCAATAGGACAAGAAGATTTGGCCTCAACTTGCATCAGGGGAGGCTTAGATTGGATATTAGGAAAACCTTCTTTACCAAAGGCTGCCCAGGGAAGTGGTTGAGTCACAATCCCTGGAGGTGTTAAAAAATCGTGTAGACATGGCACTTCGGGACACAGTTTAATAGGCATGGTGGTGTTGGGCTGATGGTTGGACTTGATGATGATGATCTTAGAGTTCTTTTCCAACCTTAAGATTCTATGCTTCTGTAATCCATGTACAAATTCCTAGAGAGCTCCTTGCTAAACTACTTAAAAATCGCAAAGCAGACAGCCTGTCAGCAAGGCATTATGAACTCATGCTCACTTATTTCTAAAATTTAAAACTTTTGAATTGAAAAGGACACAAAGAACATCATTGTGTTCCTGTACTCCCCTTTTCCTTACGCCTTTTTCCTCTATGTGAGTGTTGATGCTCCTTTCCAAATCAGCAACTTCATTCAAATGAAAGATGTGCCTTCAATTTCTTTGAATGTTTACAATTTTCAGTAACAACTTCCTTCAGCTTTATCCAAACTCAAATGAAAGATACACTGAGTTAAACCTTAAATTTCACTTTCTGAATAATTTCTGAAATACATGTTGCACTCAATATCCCATATAAAAGACCCATGGAGAACTGCATAATGGCAATTAATTATACAGGTTTTTCTTCATATGACTCAGCAGCTCCTTAGTATTTTTTCCAGACTCAGTAGAATAGTTTCTGCTTCATACTATAGCTCCAAAAGAGTAACCTGCATAATTTCTGTGATAAGAAATCACAAGATGTCAAACTGACATGAACTAGAATCATGCTTTACTCTGTCTTTTAATGAAGTGTATTTCATTTAGTAAATACAGACACTACAGTAGTGATTACACATTTTAAACATATTAGGAATCAGTCATGTATGAAGACCTCAGTTTGACAAATACTTTGGTGAACAGCTTCAACAGCCAATAATATGTACCTCCTACCAAATACCTGTTAAATGTCTATGTTTGGAACACCTTTTTTTTATTTTTCTTTCTCAAATGAATATTTAAAAGCTTTATTAAAAAAAAAAAAGCTTTCTTTGAAGGAATTTTGTAGGATCAGAAGCTGAAATTGTTATTTTATTATATATATTATATTATATTATCTAGACTATAATATAAAAATATTATCTATAACATCTAGAAATTTTGCTGTGCTGAGGAAAGTAACCTACTATGTAAAGAATTAACATGTATGCATTTCAACCGTGGGAGTGTTTTATGATTTTTTTTTAATATGATCAGTTCTCTTCTTTCTTGCATTTTTCTATTCTAACAACACAGGCAAAAATACCTGTGCTTACCAAAGTATTACTTTCCTTAGTATGCATTCTGACACTCCAGTATTTCATGCTATCATGTTAAATCACATGCTTTTCTCCTTTCAGATTAAATCTCAAACTGCATATATTGCTTTTTGTTTTAAACTTGGAGTCACTGTTAAAGCACAGTGGGGAAATAATCATGGGATATACTGAATATCAGACTAAATTTACCAAAGGATTTTGCCAGACTTTGCTTTTTACTTCAGAAAATATGCATGTAGTCACAGAAAATTTAAGACAGTGAAATGTCTGCTTCTCTGCCTCCCAGTTTCTTACTTTTCTCTCTCCATCCTATCCTTTAAATACACAAAGTAATTCCAGGTTGACAAGAACTAATACTGTAGAAATTCCCAATTTTATAATGGTGCCATTACTGCTACTGATAACACAGCAACTCTTCCTGCAGCCTAGAACTGAAACACCTAGGAAAGAAGAAAAATGCTATGCTTGTTTTAATTACATATAATAAAGACAAAATATACATTTTATCTGAAGATACAAATTAATGTATTATTTAGAACCAAAATTGTGCTGCACTTTATAAATCATTTTTGGAAGAGTCTGATCTGCACAATACAGGCAACTGAAGAAACTTGCTAGAAAGCTAGAGATGTCTTTTCACAGTTATAAAAAACACAAAAATAAAATACAGATTACAACCTCGATTAATGTGCAAGCTTGCTGACTCTCCGTAAAGCTGTATAGAAAAGAAAAAAGCTAATTTTCAGTTACACTAAACTGTTGAAAAAATATATGTACTTTAGAGTAGAGAACAGCTCAAAATAGGATGATGAGGACAAGAAATATAATGTTTGTGCCAAAAGAATACAGAAGAAAATTAGCAATTAAAAACCAAATTTGATTGTTGGGTAACAGAGGAGTACTGAAACATCCACTCTGGCAATTGCATTTCAATTTCTGTAATGGATAATTACATGTTAGGCTCTAATACGAAGGAGATTCCTTTATAAAGCAATCCCTTTATCATGCATTATACATCACTTGCAAGGCATACCAGGAAAAAAAATCTCCTTTTTCTTTCAAACACTGAGCAATTACTTCTATATAGATATATTGGAAATAAAGTAGTGCTGCACACAGTGGAGTCCTTACAAGTTTTTATTGCAAAAATTAAAAGCTTACTGTGAAATCTATGAAACCTTCATGAGCTTTATATAACAATTACATGTGTTGAGATTTAATTAGAAGGCCGTATTTTGGAGTCCAACTAGTAATTCCAAATTATAACTGGTTTCTGCTTCATATTTGGTAGCCTTTTCATCGTTTCAGTATACATTCCTTCTTCCTGAAATAGGACTGTCAGCAACAGACCATCAATGGAGATCTTTTTGTTTGTCAGAAAGGCTGCTCAGAGGGTATTAAATTCTAGAGGAAGTCTTGGTTTTATTTTTTTATTGATGGTAGTAAATCGGAGCTTCTGGATACCTGTAGCTCTACACTCTTAGGATCTTCCCTTGTGCTCCATTCATTTGCTTAATGCAAAGCTCTGCCTTTGAGAACCTCCAAAGAAACTGGCTAACTAGCTAAAGGGTTGTAATCAGATAGAAACATAAAAAAGGAAGCAGTTTTGCAAAGTGTATGTTTATGTTTGTTACATGTCAGAGCACCAGATCCTGTTACAGTGGGTAAAAATTTGTTGTGAAATCACAATGTCAGAATTTGCTGATACAAATTCTTTAGAGGACAAATCTACCATTATTTACTCCTATCATAAAGAATCATAGAATCATAGAATCATAGAATGGTTAGAGTTGGAAGGGACCTTTAAAGGTCATCTAGTCCAACCCCTCTGCTAGGAGCAGGGACATCCCTGACCAGATCAGGTTGCTCAGAGCCTCATCCAGATTGGCCTTGAACGTTTTCAGGGATGGGGCATCCACCACCTCTCTGGGCAACCTGTTCCAGTGCTCTACAACTCTCATTGTAAAAAACTTTTTTCTAATATCTAATCTAAATCTACCTCCTTCTAATTTAAACCCATTACCCCTTGTCCTATCACAACAGGCCCTACTGAACAGCCTCTCCCCATCTTTCCTGTAGGCCCCCTTGAGGTACTGGAAGACCGCTATCAGGTCACTCCAGAGGCTTCTCTTCTCCAGGCTGAACAGCCCCAACTCTCTCAGCCTGTCCTCATAGGAGAGGTGCTCCAGTCCTCTGATCATCTTCATGGCCCTCCTCTGGGACCCTCTCCAACTGGTCCACCAGGGCAGAGTAGAGGGGGAGAATCACCTCCCTTGACCTGCTGGCCACGCTCCTCTCGATGCAGCCCAGAATGCAGTTGGCCTGTCCAAAAACATAACTAAAGATTTAAACCAGAGATGGGAGTAAAGAACACTTGCTAGCCACATGTAGATGAACTAAACGTGGTATTGCAGCATTGTTGCTGGATGGCGGGGGGCATTTTTGAGAAAAAGAAAACAGAGACTCCACAGCATGGATTGACTTGTAAATGTGTTTGGTCTGCAGTTTTGATTTACCACATCAGCAGCCTTGCTTTCCTGGTGTTACCTCTACTGTTGCTTTTTATAGATGGAAAAAACTTTCCATACACGACATTTTTAAGAGAACATTATTACAAGTACAGAACAGAAGAGTTTAAGAACTATCCTATGCTGAAGATTCTGCTTAAAACTGTGGGCTATATTCCTGTCATTAAAACAATGATTACAAAATTGTTGGCAATTATTGCCCAAAATAAATGTTACAGGTAAACACAAGGTGAACCAACCAGAAAGGCCATTACCTCTCTAAGACATTCAGTGATCATATTAATGTGTCTATGCCTGTGAAAATACTGCAGATAAAACAATCAGAGGTCATCTCAGAATAAAACTAATTAAACTCTGTATTAGAGAGAGAGTTGTGCTTGAACCATATCTAATGTTGCAAAAGACTGTAGCCATTGTGAGTTGGACTGGATTGGCTGTAGGATATGAAAACTGGTCAGTCAGGTTACGGAAATGTTGTTTAAACTGGGCAGCCAGTACAGTCATGACGTAAGGTACAAACTATTAAGATTTATACTGCCGCAAACACAGAGCTAGGATCTCAAAGGAAAGCACAGGAAAAACATCAACACCTGTAGATATAAACAAAACAACTGTAAATTGCAGTAGATAAACGACAAAAGAGCTCAGCAGAGACTGGATTTTGCAAAGGCATATCTCAACTCTAAGTTACTTAGCTACTCTAAGCAGTAAGTATACAAAGGCGCTATACCAAATGTAACTATGTAGACAAAAGCACTTCCAAATATATTATGGATGTCATTGTCTATCTTGTTAATGTTTTTGCCACGTCAAGCAGACAGCCATAGGCTAATGGATTAATAACGGACAGTTACTTAGCAAGTTGTGTTCCCTAAATCCATCTGCTTGTTACACTTTGGAAGATTTCTAGCTGAAATTACACTTTGAGATGTCTGAGGAACAAAAAATTTTTACATGCTTACTTGTACCTTCCACTTCCTGCTAGATAATCTTCCTTTCTTTTTGAAGTGATTGTCAGGACGCAAATTCACTACAGGGCTAATGCTATCATTGTTCCACCACATCCACCAGACTGGAGCAAGCTAAGAGGGTGCAGGGCACGAATTTAAGGAACTGCCTTGCCAAGAGTTACTCAGTAAACAGAAACATCTGCAATTCCACAGCATTTGATGAAGGCATGGCTTCAAGTTCAGATGGTTTCTGACAGATGTCAGGAATCTCTGGGCCTGCCTGGAGTGCACCAGGATCACATCTTGTGGCTTTTTCCCATCACTGTCATAGGAAATTCCAACACAATCTCCTCGCTCTGTGTGAAAATCTTTTAAAATTAACCATTTTAAATAGCCAGTCTCTTTATGGTGAAGACTACAAGCCAGACTACTGACCAGAAGACAAGAAAATAATTTGCTTTACCTGGATGTGCATTTTTGCTTAACGTCCTTGTTGTGTAGAAGATGCTTAAATACTGAAAATTATTCAGTATGTGACAGACATGACAATCACTGTGCTGAGCTGTGAGACTTGGAACTGAGACAAAGACTGAAGCACCTTCATTGGAAGGCAGAGCAGATTCCTGGAAGCAAAAACCAAGCTACCATTTAGTGACTGTATTTTTCAGAGAACTTTGGTAAAAATAAGGCTTGAGGGAAGGCTTAAACTGAGAATCTTAATCAGAAAGGCATTCAGCTGGGATCCTTGGGACAACTCAGTTCTCAGGCTACAAGACTGATACTTCTGGCCTGCTCTCAAGCAAAAAAAAAATGGGCACAGTCTGAAAAAAAATGAGAAATAGTTCACCATTCTGAATGAACTTTCCACTCATGACCCCCTAGTTTGATATGAGTTTGAACGCCTAAGAACACACTTAAGGCTCCTAGAAGGTTAACACATGAACGTCATATATCCAATATTCTCAAGACTCGTTGATCCCCAGACTGAAAGAAGGGACCTCATTCTTCCATGTTGTTGGTGCTACCTGACAAAACATGAAATTTACACATGCTTAAGTCATGCAAAATGTAGGTGGGATTTCTGAAGGGCCTGCCAGAGTAAGTTTCTTAGTCCATAGAAAGAGTGTAGGATTGGAAGTAAATAACTGAATTTGAAAGAAAATCTCCCCTTAGATAATTCAAAGTGTTAACACTCTGCCAGTGCATAAATGAAATAATTGACAAGAGGAGCAGTTATACACAGATTCCCTTTTCTGCTGCTCTTGACACCAGTGAGTATCTGTACAGAGGTAGCAAAAGTGAAATTCAGAGGACTTGACTAGTGAATGCAACTGTAAATGCACTTTCATTCTGAAATTCAAATTAAAATTACATGTGAATGTAGAGTGGCTCTGGAGTCATTAGGGGTGCTCAAGACGTCATGAGAGTGTGGAATAAAAAACAGAAAGAGTTTGGATTCTAGAGTGTTAAGAGTGAAGTGGAGAAGAGTGGAAGATAGGACTGAATGGACCTTTGCATTATGTTAAGTGATGCCTGATAGTACAGTCTTTATGAAGGACTTTTTCTGTTAGAGTGGAACACTCTCACAGCTTCTCTCAAGACAGGAAAGTCCCAGTATTTCTAGAGATGCTGAAGAAGTTTGTGGGTATAATGAGGATTTAACTCCTAATGGGTCACGGCATGAAGGAGTACCAAAGCATATGCTTTTATTTTTGTGGTACTATTGCACACACTTCCCTTACCCTTAAACAAGATGTCACAGGACTGGAAAAGGAATGTGTCTCTTCCATGAGCACAAGGACTCAATAACAGTGATTTATCCTTAAGATTATGGCAATACAGAATACAGTTGCAAACCAGATTGATTCACCACCTGTTGAGTTTCGCCATTCACTGGGATAGCCACTCTCGGCTTTGTCCACTGCTGAAAAATATCTAACAGCCCAAATCAGGTCAGGCTGAACCTGTGGTTGACTCAGAGAGAGGTAATCATTCCCTTCAGTGATTTTTCGATAAAACACCTTACACTGACAAGATGGTTGACTGGGGATGTTTTTCACCTTCTGTCTGCCTGGCAAGGGCAGCACACAAGGTCTTGAATTACTTGCCAATTACTGCTCACTTCCAAGAAATAGGCCGAGGTCAAGACTGTAATCAGCTTCAGCTAGATCCAAATAACCATGTACGTGGTTACTGAGACCATCATATTTTAAACAACAGAAAACATTTAATATTATGATAACAAAAAGTTATAGTTTTGTTACTGTTCTTCAACTATAATAGACACACACACACCCCCCCCCCCCAAGAATAGAAGAAATCTGCTTTAATCTGAGTAGTGATGCTGATAGCACAAGGTATTGAACATGGTACTTGGAACTATACTTCTACACTTCCTGATTCTATAAATCCACATAACACAGTGATGTCTAAAAATTTTAGTGAATATAGAATATATACAAATATTCAATTCGTTACTTCATCACTGCAACATTCACTACAGAACTTCAGAAAAATAAAAATCTGTGCATGAAAAGTTATATTTTATCATTTTTCCTCACTGAAAAAAATATCTCTTTATAAATTAAGAGTAGCGATACTGCAGGTTTATAAACAGAAGAAAAAATTACAGAGTAGGAAATCTTTAAGAAAACAAAACAAAACAAAACAAAACAAAACAAAAACCAAAAAAAAGAAAAATGGGAGGAATGGGGATCTTCCAAAGAGGAAAACAATACATCTTTATACTCACCTATATTCATAAAGATAAGTAACTGCAGGTTATTTTTTTTCTAAAAGTTATTTTGATAACCCAGTAACAAATGGAACAGTTCTGAAGCAGCACTCCTAAATCAACATTTCACTTTTCATTGCAGGCTAATTTAAGATTAACAAAATGACAGGAGGTGGTACACTGGTACTAACCTATATCAGGCTTCACAACAGAAGGTCACATCTTTAAAAAGGCTATTTCAAAGGAAAAAAAAAAATACCAAAGATTTTCTAATGAACTCTTCTAATGAAAAAGATAAGAATTCACCCTTGTCTTTAGTTCTGTGTAGAATCACTAATGTGACTATCTCTATTTTACACAAAAGTATAATATGAGTTAATATATTTCTCAGATATATTAGTGGCAAATTATCAAGTATGGGCAAGGCAGGTCTCAGACCAGTTTGAATCCTGTGTCCAGTTTGACTATCAATCCTCTAAGAAGTTTATTAAAAACTGAAAAACGTTCAGAAGAGAGACATAAAACTTGTTGTTAATCTAGAAAGCAAACGGTACAAGTGCTAAAATGGTTTTACCTAGTTTTTAAGAGAAAAATGTGAAGAAGTTTCTAACCACAGTTTAACAGTTAATCGATAAAGATTAAAAATATCTGATGCTACATAGTACTTGAAATCTAGCAAAGAATAAGCAAAGATATTACGCTGGTAGCTCTTGAGCTAAACAGCAACAAAAGCCAAAAGCAGAAACACATTTCTAGCCCTGAAAGTAATAAAATGCTGGGCCAGATTGTCAAACAATGTCATGATGAATCTTTAACTTGGATTTTTACAGTGAGATTACTTTTTAAATGGGAATGTTTTAGGTCTATTAATTATTGGCTCAGTCAAAAAATTCTAACATCTAGAAAGTGATTGCTTCTTAAAATAGTCCTGTAAGAGAATGGTTAGGAAGCAAAGAGAAAAATAGGTAACATTTAAAGTATGACTTTTAGCAGATTATTATGAATTTTTTAATAATAATTCAAAGGTGATGTCTTCACACTGAATGGGTCAGCATCTGAGCTGATTAAAAATTCCTTCTTGTCTTAATGATATTTTTATTATTGCTGAACTATTAATTTCGACTGTGGGCAAATAAGCTACATTTAATTATATCTAACTTGCCAACTTATTTAAAGCAATTACAGCACCATATTCTGCCTTCAGGTATACCTCTCTACTTCTGAAGACCATTACACATGTTCTGGTAAATCAATTCATCTCAAATTATTTATCTAGCCTTAAAATTTGCCAGAATGTGAACTCTGAGCTTTGTGTCAAGGAGTAAGAAGGAAAGAGCTCTAACTTCTCTTCAATCTCAAGCATGGCATTTACATTGCCACATTTATGTAAAAACAGGATTTTTATTTGTAAAATAAGTCTTCTCAGTCAAGATGTTAAAGAAAGTTTTGGATAAAATTACTCCAGTATTCCTAATGCATTCAGCCGATACACACACACTTGTATAATCATTTACCTTTAACACACGAGAGGGCATAAGGTTTTCTAAATAGAGATAATAGTAGCAATTAACCTTGAAATGTATTACATTAGGTTTGAAATATTTGTAAACTAGGTAATGAGAATGTTTTAATACATATCCTCATAAAGCATTAGTGGACTCAGACCTTTTTCAAGAAAATGGATTTTGACAATGCTGTAATATAGGCACAACATTAACCTATGAGATAAGTATTCAAAAGTATAGACATTGCTTACAACTACTTATGGAAATTGGATAGCTTAGGTAGAAAAATGGCATTCTTGAGTACTCAGCTAGAAAAGTAGTTTCTACGAGAAGACGTCTCTTATTATATGTTCATTTGTGTTAAGCCAGAGTGACAGTGAGTGTGGATAATGCAAGGGGTCGAAAAGGCATCTCTTTTTATAAGCAACCCAGTAAGCATGCATGCAACTGTGAGATGTGACACTCCTCATACATACTGCACATAACTCTTTTTATTTTTTTTCACCTTGAAAGTAATGTATATTACAGTTTTGGGTTGTGGGTCATTAGAACTTTCTCCAAAACTTTTTCTCTCCCTTCTCATCACACACATGCACAGGAACAAATATATTTATATTGGGTCAGTTCCAGCAATGATTTCAAGACAAAATTATGTAACTTCTTTTCCTCTGTCTGTATAATGGCATGATTGCCTTTGCAACAGCAAGCCATCACTGAACACAGTTGTCAGCCTGATGGAAAAGTATAATAAAGGGACCAAAAAAACCAATGTCAGGTGGATTTCACGTAACTTGATCCTGCTCCCCTCCAGAGGTGAATCAGGGCTGTGTTGATACCTCTCTATCAAACCTTCCTGATGTAGGGATAGACACTGCAGTACAAGAGTTTGTTCTGATGAACCTACAACATTTGATGACTGTTACGCTTTATCATGCAGTTAAGGCATCTTCCTTAATGTCCTAAACTTCTCTAATAACCCTTTCTCTTTTCTGCTTCAGATGTCCAGGTTTATTTTTGTTGTACTTTTCAATATTAGAATTTGTTGTTAATAATAAGTGTTAAATTTAGAATCATACTGCTTCAGAAATAAATATCTGATTAATAAATAGGTATTCACCTGATTTAATCTCTTTTTCTTTCATTATCTCATGTTATCAACAATGAGAAGACAGCTGCCATGGCCTGCTTTGAATGATCCAAGTTTTATATGTTTGTTTGAAGAAGAAGAATTTTGGGACTATTGATCCAACAAAGAAAATGCGCCTGGAGAACCATATATATTATTTTTTTTTTTTATAGTGTTTTCTGAAAATAACAGTAAGGACTATCAAAAATAAACATGGGACAACCACAACCAGAAATTACTTCTAGAGATACCACTAGGAAAAAAGACTGCAGAAATCAAAACCAGAGATGTAGTATCAGATTAAATCATCTGCCTCATTAGATTTAGGCAGTATTCAGTCTGGCTGGACTGAATTTTCTACGAGGTGCTCAACAATTCATTGATAGCTACCAGGTAAATAGGTCAGATAACTAAAAAAATAGCTAAAACACAAGAACTTCTTCATAATCTTAAGAAAACATACAATCATTTGTAATCATATATGAAGAAATTTAGGCAGAGAATTCAGAAAGGGTCCACAGGGCAACGTGAAGATACAAAATACAATACAAAATAATAAGGCTGTCTAGGACACTTCCAATGATGATGCCTAATCTTTCACCGTTGATATAAGAACACACAGGACTAAATGATCTTCCTGATTTCTGAAACATACTCCACATGACTGACATCGAGCTAATATTCAGAAAACATATACTGCTTACTTAAAAGGGAGGGTAAATCTGGGAGTAATGCAGAGAAACAAACAACATGAATCACTAGGTGAAGATAAGGGAAAAAACCTGGAATCAGATACTGTTTTTTAACAATAGCAAAAAGGAAGAAATTGTGAAATTAAGTGATTACTCCTTCCCTTGTCATCTTCAGAACATGTCAAGGTTTTGGAGTGATCCCACCTAACTTTAGAAAGCCTGTGACACTAACAGTTTGAGAGTATCACTGACCCAAATGGATAGACCCCAAATGGAAAACAATAAAAAAAAAAAAACAAAAAAAAAGATCACTTATGCTCACTTGCTTTCTCTTTTCAGCAAAGAGATTTCATGGTTTAGTTAAAACATGCTATGGAGTTCATCACAAAAGCCAATGGATGATATTTATTTCCCTGTGGTATACAGGAATTTAAACCACATGATGTGACAACTCCTTTTTACTTCATGTATCAACTGGTGAAATTTACTACTCTCTGGTTTCATTTTCCTGATATATTTGCATACAGCAGGAGATAATTCTATTTACTGTTGTAAAGCATTTTGAATTCTACAGGAACAAAAAAAAGTGTAGGAGGTATTATTAGTACTAATATATTTCTAAACAGAATGGATACATGTGATTTCACTAGCCAGATTATTTTCTTCTCCCTACAAACTTCGGTATGCCATTTTCCTCCTAATCATTGACAAAATGGTGTTCCTACAAAATATTTCCTCTTTTACTCAGTAGACCACAAAACTAATTAGCTTTAAATATCTTCCTTTAAAAAATCCATAACACCATCTTTTTTTTTTAATAATTAAAAAATATATAGATTTTTTTTTTCTATTTCAGCCTTAAATACCGAAAAGAAATAAACATTCTCAAAACTTGGAATAAATTCTGTATATTTTGATTTGTACCACCCGTATTTACTGATAGCTAAGAAAGTGAAATTGTGAAAAAAAGAGAGTCTATAAATGTAACTAGGGGACATTTATAGATTTTCATTAAAAGATAATTCAGTCTTGTCGAGAATAACTACAAGCAAAGGTATTTACAGTGATAGGCAGACACTGTGCAGTGTATGTTTCCTTTGCTTATGGTGGCTCTTCGAGAGTAGGAATGTAGTGTTTACTCATTCAAAGAGAATAAATTAAATGTATACTTTGAAAATATAAATTCTATATTGAGTAGTCAGTAGGAAGTAGAGGAAGTAAATATCAGAAGTTGTCTCCTTGGAGGAGATAAAACAGACCAGAACAACATCTCTTTCTCATACACAGATTATTGCCATAAAATTCTCTATGTTACTACCTAAAATTATGAAAGAGTAAAACCAATCAATAAGGTTCTAGTATTCTTCTATTTCATAGTAGATGAGACAATTTCCATTTATTCAAAGTCTCGTTCTGTATGAGATATCTAATAACCAAGCTGCAACAGGAATGAGACCCTTGTGTTGATGAGCTGCACCACAACTATCCACCAGAGAGAAAAGTTGAGAGTTTTCTGATCAGCTCTCTGCTTACTTGGGTCTAATATTTTTATTTTGTTTTTTTAAAAGGGATAATTATAAACTAGTAGGTTTGCAAAAGGTATTGTATTGATATCTCATAGTGTAGTGCTCTTTATCCATCTATTTCTTTGACATCTCTTCTTCATTTGCAGTTACAGTACTTACCTACTTTTGATCCCTGTGGATGTAAAGCACTAGACAAGCACATTATCACTGGGAGTGAAAATTACTCTTGAGAAAAGAAGCTTTTCAGCAGACACTGACCTGGGAACACTAGAAGGCTTTTCAGCAACAATGGACCAGCCTTCAGAAGATGATTCAGAGACATCAGACTGCTTAAAGCTGGCAACTAAGGGCTGAAGGTACCTATTCACGAAATTCCTTGACTAGCAAGCTTCTCTTCTTACCTGTCTAATTTTTGCGGTTTTTTTTAATTGTATCCACAACTTGTGGTTTTTGGTAAAAAAAAAAAAAAAAAAAACAACTAGAAGGGGAAGAGCTTTTCTCTTATTGACTCTTCCTAGTAGTGGCCTGCTGACCAGTCATGCAGGATGCACAACCTGGTCAGCAGGTTGTGCGCATAGGTTCAAAACAGCCATAATACATGCCCGCTGTCTACACATGACTTCTAGTGCTGTTTGAGCAGAAATACTTCATCATGGAAAACTCCACTGGAGTTCTGTGTTAAAGATTTCTATCTACTGCTCACTAGTCTGCATCTGAGTCATTGTTTCAACAGCTGTTTTAATTCAATTTATCTTGTTGTAGATGAAGACTTAATTGAACAAATTACTTCCAAGAAATGCCTGAAATTGCTAATATTAAAATTTCTATCATCTCTTTTTCTTCTGCACACTGTCAGTTTTGGCTAATCATTTCACATATTGGTCCATGATTGCTTTTGTACTTCATAATTCTGCACATAACTCTCTTTTACATCAACTGTGATCCTAAGAAAAGAGAAATTACAGAAAAGCCCCTATGTTTATTACAGGCCATTTCTAGCATGACGTGCTAGAGGCTATGAATCCTCTGAAACTAATATTCTTCCATTTCCATCCAGGAACAACACCGTGAAGAGGGATGTCCCTGTGGAAATGTTGACATTCCCAGCAGATCATATCCTGGATGATAAAACAGCTCCAGTGGCTGCTAATTTCAGAGCAACCACAAGTAACTTTAGCCTTGTTTCCAGTCATATCCAGTCCTTGGCAAAACCAGTTGTAAATATCAGAAGCAACTCCCTATGTGTCTATGGTTTTGCTCTCTTTTCCAGCTGATGAATAGGAAGTTGTCAATAGTCAGGATTATTAAAATGGGATTAGAAGCTGCTTTGCCATTTTAGGGGAATCAAATGTTTCAGTAATTTAACTCAATTATTACAATTTTAGCTGTACAGTTCTACTACTGCCACTCTCAGAGCTCCTAAGTGAGGAGATTGGATAGATATAAATAATATAGAAACATGGAATCCACATTTTACAGTAACATACACAATTACTTCTATGCCCTTTTAATTCCTATCAGAGGTACTAACTGCTATAAGAGTATTTCCTAACAAACAGGGTATTCTTACGAAAATATTTTGGATCACTCATATCCTTCACACTTCTCTGAACCTTATCCCTAATTGTGTAGGTTTCAGTGCTTACATTAATGAAAAGGAGTTTATTTTGCTGTTTATTTAATTAAAAAGTGATTTTTTTTTTTTTGAAAATCAATCCAAGTTTCCCAAGAAACATTAAGACAAAAGAATTTTAACTTAGGAAAGGGCTGACCTCATGATGCTTCAACCACTCTATCTCTAACAATTTACCCAGAATAACTGACATACAAGGAAGATATTAACATACAAAACCTCTTCCGTATCTTGATCAATTTATATGATCCTTATACATGAAGACCACAATCTTTTCAGAAAAGTACTAAAAGTATATTGAAATAATATAAACTGATATCCTGAATATTGCATAATCTTAATATGCTAATATACTGTATATTTTACTTCCTCAGTTCTTGTATTTCATTTTAATTGTGAATGACTTTTGGAAAAAGTTGGCATACAAGAAACACAACTAATTTAAAATTTATATCTAGGTGTGAACAAGCTTTCCTCATTAGGTATCAATACATTACTCCTGACACCTAATACACTACTATTTTAAAAAATCAGTGAAGTTTATTAAGGAAGACATAACCTAATCAATGGAGAGTTAAATATGTAACCTAGAGACAAAGTCTGTGCAATCCACAACCCATGAGAGTGAATAAATCTGTTCTGCTACTTATCACTTTAGGAGCTGTCATACAATATTAAAAACATCTTTTTGAATGAACAATATTTGAAAACACTTTTGTAACAACAGTAAAACCACTCAGCAGTTAAAGGCAACTAGGCAAAACCACAGAAAGCATACTGTCACCTAAGTGAGTGCAATACATCATAAAATAGTATGTAATCTAGAGTTAAAGTCTCTGAAACCCACAAGCTACAAATGTGTATAAATCTATTCTGCCACTTACCACTTTAAGAGCTGTCATATAATATTAAACACAACTATTTGAAAATACTTCTCCTACAACGAGAGAATCACTCAGCAGTTGAAGACAACTGGGCAAAACCACAGAAAGTATACTGTTATCTAAGTGAGTGCAGTACATCAGAAAATATGTATAAGAAAGTATACAAAATTTCTATTCTGAAAATATTATATTATTTACATAAATAACAAAAAATATTTTCATATTATCATTATACATATAATTTGTATTGAAAAGTCTGAAGAAAGCGGAGTATTACTTACACTTATGATAGTTATTATGACACTGAAAAGAGGAAAATGAGATTGTCCTATTGATTTACATAAATTGCCCCTGATTCTTCTGAATTAATGTGGAAGAGGTTCACAAAGTTGAGAATTATGATAAACTGGTATAGGAAGGAAGATAAGTTAGCTTCAAGCTTTTGTTACCATGATAGGGACTAATTCTGAAACCTAGATCTCTACCAAAGCTTCAGTATGATTTAGAGACTTCACGTTTAGCGTCCTGCCTTAGGTGCACTGTCTTACAGATTAGTACTGAATCTATGGATGATTTCTAAATATATGTAGGACATCTTTTATAACCCATGAACTATTAATTTGTACAAAACATGCAAAAAAGATTTCATTGGGACATACCAAGCTTTGAGAAAAAAAAAAAAAAAAAATAAAGAAGGACTATACCAAACCAGACAACTGCAATGTCCTTACAACAAACAAAATTTTCTGAAAGCTGCAACCAACTTCCTCACTGATTCCTCGAAAAGCACATGGATAGCTGGAGTATACTTGTAAAATTAATTTATTCTTAACATTCTACTTAAAAATATCTCTAACATTTGCACAAATTTATGATGCATGTACTTTTCATTCATGGGTGGAAATGAATAGCCTTGATATTTAAAATCATAACAATTTTTTTCAACTCCTTATAAAAGTGTATGTCTTTTTATTGCTATCAATTCAAATCTTTAATTCTCAAGTTTAAGAAAGAAATGGAGAATAAACCTGCCCTGTTTCTGAACTATGAGAAAACTAATTTGTGAATCTGTACAATTTAGCTAAGCCTCATTTTCATATATCATTGTTTATAACTGTTACTTGACTCCCATGTAACATGCCTTTTATCTCATTCACAGCAGTTGAACACGAGAGGAATGGCGCACACATGTGTCCCTGTGGTTTCATCTAGCTGGCATGCTGGAAACCTGTGCTGCACTAGGTCAGAAAAAACTTTTAGACTGCATGCACATGCAGACCACCAGTTTCTTGACCACTGAGGCAGAAAAAAGAGGTAGCTGCATGAGAAACTTATTTCTTACAGAAATCTTAGAACCACTTACAGACAGCTTCAATGTTTTTCTAACGTTTTTTTCCATTATCAGTTTTCCCAGCCATAAAAACAAGGACGGACAACAATCAAGTGCTAAATTTTGCCATGGAACCCAACAAGATGTAGCAATCAGACTCGACAGAGCACAGAAACCTGCTGACCAACCTGAACAGTCAATATCACCTTTTTTTTCCCCTGAATCTCTGCTGCCTCTAATGCTGAAGATAACTTTTATCATAACATTTCTCAAGTTGATTTACATTTCTATTTACAACTGAACACTAAACAAAAAGAAAAGCTGAAGTTCATCTCTCCATTGTCAATTAAAGTCAATATAATGCACTCTAATGGATACATAAATTCTTTACAAAAATGCGCTTGATAACACATTTTTGTGAGTCCCTGCAGGGTTTTTAGATTCTGAAATCAATACTAGCAAGTCCACACAAGACAGCAACACAGACAGAGAAACAGTTGAGTGAACTTATTTAAAATCACTTGAAGATAAAACTGTGTTTCTTGAAAGGGTTACATGAGCAGGATTACTTTAGACCTTTTCATAGGAGAAAATTTTGCTTATATTCTCACTCGTTAACACATGAAACCACAATCTCTCAGTCAACAAAGTTCCCCTTTTCACAGGCATATGTATATACACTGTACTCAAATGCTAGCTTACAGGAAGATTTGAGAATATGATATTTCTTCAATGTTTGAGAAACAGATCATTTCAGTCTGGAACCTAATAAAACCCTGGGATGCAATGAATATCATGACGTTATCAACTATGCTGCAATCAGTGGTTTTTTAGACTAACTCCTCATATGGTAAGAATAACAGTGCCTTTAGAAGTAAGGTTTAAAATAATCAATATTCCACTAGCTTCTACAAATAAAAAGCACATTTAAAATAAACATCTTATTTTTCATTTTTACTCTTGATACACAAACAATATTGCTAAAAAGGAAGGAATTGATCTAAGATAAACAAAGCATCAAGCAATAAAACTTGCACTTGATTGCCCTAAGTGAATGTTAAAGTTGCTTATTTTGAATCTGAGCATTGTAGTTCTTCTCCAGGCACATTTTAAAATGTTAAGAATAAATCAAATATTCAACAGGTTTTTAAACACTATAAGATATAAAACTTGGTATTATAACAATCCTGGTACGAATGATGTTAACATGAATAGATTACAAAGCAATTTTGAATAGATGATAAGACAATTTTAAGGCAATATAACAGTATTTGCATGTTAACATCCTGAAATCTGCTTTGATGCCTCTACTTTAAATTCGCAGATCTAACAGGAGGAAGAGATTCAGATTTTAAGGCATTTCTCTCCATTTAACATATAAGTTTATCCTTGCAGTACTCAGGACACCAGTTTATTTTTCCTGTGAAAGAAAATCGTTGCAACTTCAACACCGACAACACCCAGGCACTTGTCCGCACATCGCTCTCCAGGTGACTCAGGTTGTATCTTGCACCCAACTTACCGGTGCCCCTTGCCTGGCCACCAGAGAATATGCAGAACAGAAAAAATGACAAGCCACTGAAAAGCACTCCCTTACCTTCTAAACCTGCTTCAATCAGCCCAAACTGTTCCAACACTTTAACAAAAAGCACAATCACGATCAAAACTGCTATCATTTCAAGCCCTTCCAAGTTCATGATGAGTTAGGTCATGGTCTGACCACCGCCACTGAGGAAAGTGCTCTTCTGCCTGGCTTTCTTTGCAAAGCCATAGAACTAGACGCAGAGGGCTCCGCCAAGGGAAGGGAGCGAGCGGAAGGGGAGCGGGAGGGAACGCATCCCGCAGAGGCAGGCGGATCAGCTCCGGCCTGCTGGGGTGACCCAGCTCCGCCACAGCCCCGCAGCCATGAGGGGAGCCCCAGGACCCCCCTCCTCCCCGCCACTCCCCGCCCCAGGTCACCCGGGAAATGTCCTCGGGAAGGCGGCGGCAGATGGGGGCGGGAGGCGCGGCCGCTCCCCGGGCCGGGCGGCGGGAGGCAGCGTGGGTGCGGGGAACCGGTTGCCTGGGCAACGCGGGGACCGGGACGCGCGTCGGGTACCCAGGGACAGCCCCGGCCTGGCAGCCAGCGCAGGAAGGGTGCTGGCAGGAGGGATTCGGATGGAGCCGCTGCCAGGAGGAAGGGGTGCTCACACCCCCCGGAGCCAGAGGCTGTGCCTCTTCCCGAATTGTGCTGGAGAGAAGGGGCGGAGAGGGTGGGACCCGCCAACTTCTCGGGTAGTTTCTCCGGGCAAAAAGGCTGCCTCAGTACTACGCGATACAGACTGTTGCATGTGGCAAGCAATATACAGCATTTTATACATAGGAGTTCATTAAGAATCCTTTTTTTTTTTTGGAATTAAAGCAAAGGGGAAAAAAACCCAAATATGCTGTCTCAAATTCTCTAAGGCTTACTAAACATGTGGGCTTATTTGGAAAACAAAACCAGAAAAGAACAGATTGAGAGGGAGAAGGAAAAGCCAGCTCATTACTTTTGATGGTTTCTCACTTCAGTAATATTTTCTAAACAGAGTATTTTCCATGGAAAATATTAGCGATGAAATACATGAATACCACAGGACTGAGCTGGTATCTTACAGCAGTAACAGCCACTGGACTATCTACAAGAGTTTGCAACACTGGCATTGTCACAGGCAGCGCACCACACTATTCATGGTTCAGAATTTACTCTTTAAATTTCTTAACAATTTAGCATCTGAGAAGGATGCTAGAAAAACAGCGCCTCTATTGCAGCAAAAATGAGCAGGGGAACAATTGCAACAAATTCAATTCTGTCTGGTAGAGCACTGTCCCCCATACGGTTGGAATCAATTACTGCCAAGGGCTTGGTTTTCTTTCTTTCCTTGGGTAAGATTAAAAAACCCCATTGTGCCATGTGAGAACTGGCAGCAACTTCTAAGTCCCCCAGGTATACTTGCATTATGATGGGTGTTATCATTACTGAAAACAGTGGAACGAAGTGGGAGCATGGAGGCTAACAGATACAATAAGGTACCTTTTTTTTTCCTACAGTGGATAAGTAAATTCATACAGCATAATGTTCACATGTCACTATTATCTGCTTTTTCACTTGGGATTGGACTCCCTGAAGCTGCTTAGGCTTTTTCTGTCAGAAAACCTAAAGTTTAACAGTCCATCCTAAATATTGTATTAGTTTCATTTCTGCTGACTGCTTTTCCTTGGGTATCTTTCCCTTTATTTGCTGCAAACTTTCTCCTTACATTTTTCTTCTTTCTCTCATTTAATCTTTGTTCCAAACAAGGCTAAATATCTTTCCCTTCTAAGTCATCTTATCAACAGTTTTCAGGACAGTAGGTCCAGCTGTCCTTCAATGTGGCACTACAACAGGATAATCTATTATCATCAGCAACATAACACCTGCAATCTGCATGCCTTCACCCGAAAGGCTGATACAAGTTGTGTTTGGGTACATGCAACATTGCCATCTGAATGGATGTATTCACTTTCATTAATAGCTTTCATTAATATTGGTCTGCCAAAAATATTAAAATAAAACCACTTTTTTTTTAAAGACCCAGTATTTACTACTGTGACAGTTGCACTCAGAGCCGAGAGCAGAAAATTGGGAAGCAGACCTTGTGATGGCAGTGATGCAAGGAAGGCTGCTGCCATTGCCCCCACATCTGGACACCACGGCTGGCAGTGACTAGACAAACATGCACATGGAGATTCACTGTCTGGGATCTGCCTACCCAAGTATGGGCAAAGTAAACAGTTTTTCCCAGAGGTGTAGGTCTACTGCACCTAGGCTAATTCTGACTCTTCTTCCAAGGCACAGCAGAGAAGTAGAGAAGAAAGGAAAGAATTAGTATTACTCCAGTTTTACAGGTGAATGCCAAAGCACAGTAAGAATGGTAATCTTCAGGGAAGGCTAGGACTTTGCAAGAAAACTGTGGCAAAACTTGGGTCATTGCTTTTTAACAAAACTTTATAAAACCTTACAAAAGATATTTCTCCTGTAGAAAGGCAGAATAGCACAAAGCTCTTTCTGATCCTCGCATTCCTATCTGCCTGAAAATGCCATTAATTCTATTGACAGGTAAGGTTACAAACTGCATAACGTAATAATTTCTCTTTCCAAGTACCTTGCCAAAATTAATGAAGTGGCCTGTTGGTTTATTCTTTGCCTTCCATTAAAAAAAAAAAAAAAAAAAAAAAAAGAAAGTGATCTTCATTTACCTATACAGGTTTATCAAAACATGAAAGGAAGAATGAAGAATGTAGCTAACATATTTGCAAATATTGAAACCCTATTTTCTCTCATCTAACTACCCAAGTCTTAACATATTGTGGAATTAAACTTGGAAAAGACCTACAAGATAAATAGCAATGGAGGAAATAGGAATGGGAGGAACGATGTCAATGCATAAATTACTATGCCATGTAGGTCTTTTACAGACAACAGCAGGTAGCTGTATTTTTCTTATGTATAACTGCAGATAAAAGGTTTCAACCTAGAAAGCTTTATAGATGCTGTCTCCTTTTTATCAAAGCACTTTACAGGTTCTTAGTTTTTATCACGAGAGCAAATATATTAAATTGAAGTCACTGGTTATATTTTGAGCTAGGGAGATATCTAAATGGTCACTTCTCATCCTGTGATAGAGCTCTAAACTGCAATACCGTGACTTTGTTTACATTGCTATGAATAAGATCCTTGATACCATTGATCTTACTGCTATTGCTTGATGTTATATATCATTAAATGTTAACATTAAAAAAAGACCAAATCAATTTAGACTGAAAAGTGATGAGTGGGTCTACAGACGGAGTCCCAGCAATGCTTGTATTTCATCCTTACACTTCCTTTTCTTATGTGCTCCTGTAAGCCACTCCCAGGTTTTCATCATTACTTCCATGAGGATGATTACTATCCTCTGATATTCCTGACTACCTACTGACATAGTTTATGGGAGCCTGGCCTGCATAAGTCAAACTCAGTTGGATTTGTTTAAAAGTTCAGATTAGTAATCTGAGATAACCTTGATGACTTTGCATAAAGCAAACGGGGATGCACACATGCACTGCTGCACTAACAGATTTTGGGGAAGACTATCATTGGCAGGGGGGTAGTTATGGGTAGGGCTAACTGGCAGAGCTGGGTGCAAACAGGACCTCTATGCAAAGCGAAAGAAAGCTGCAATGGAACAGCACCAGGGGGAGTCCCACATCATACATAAAGTCTGAGAAGAGAATCTCTAATTTATTGATTTTGACTGAGAACATCCTAAATAATACTTTTAAGCATGCATATGATGAGGGTAAAAAACATGCTGTAAAGATAGAGCAATAGAATGATTGCTTTAAAAGTTATATTCCTGCAACTTAGTACAAAAATAAATAGCATTTTTCTCTTATCTTTAATAAGAAGAGGTTTGAATAAATATTCCAACATCCAATAAAATCATGAACATATTTGTTCTCAGTAGCTATTTAAAATAAATTTATATTTTTTAATCTTAAAAAGAGGTAAAACACTCTTTCTAAAGGAGAAAATGGGCCAGAATATCTTGATGTATCATAAATGCAAATATTTTATCATCTCAGCAGCTAACTGGTATTAGACTGTAGTCTCCCTTTTATCTCTCTTAAATTTACCACTAACATAAGGCATTAAGAGAATAAAGTAAAATATAAATGTAAATTTAAAAAAAAATATATAAAATCCAATAAAACTTCTAGCTCATCAAATCACTGCGTAAAGCCAGCAAAAATATACAAAGTTTTCTCTTTTAGTTTTAATTTAACCCTCTTTCTTAGTAAGTACTTAATGAATCCAAAGAAAAGATACAAAATGCTACGATGCATTCAACCATTATAAATGTTAAATTTTATAATGGCCCACACCTTACAATCTTCCTCTAGGCACTGAGGCAACATGGCTTGACTTCCATGGGATCTTTAAGCACAAGTTAAAAAAAAAAAAGAAAAAAGAAAAAATAGTACAGAATCTGACATCACAGTACCTTATTTCTTCTCACATATTTTATCTAAGTGTACATCCCAAACTGTGTCCAACGTTTTTCACTTCTCACAACTCAAGGAGTTGCCACAGATCAGACATGATGATGCCTTGGTCTTGTCAGAAGACTACCTCCTAGTCCCACTCAAGAAGCTGTACTACCAATATGAAAATTCTCTAAACAGGAATTTCATCCTTGTGTCAGCAGGCAGTAATAATTTTTATGGGCTGGATGGAGACTCCAGTTTCTCTGTTCCTGTAGAGGGGCAAAATAAAGTTATGAAGCAGAAGTTATGGCTTTTCGCACTTGGCGTATATTGATTTGGCAATGCATAAATCCTGTGCTTTTGCAGAACTGACTAAAATAGCACAAGTTATATACTACAATATGCAAAAGTAGGCTTTTCAAAGATTCTGACACAAAACATCCTCACCAGCCAACTAAGCTGTAGTCCCAATTGAAAAGTATACCTGAAGATCTGGATAATAACATAACATCACTCTTCAGGAGTTTTGGGTTTCTATAAAAGTCAGAAGCAGCACAAAACCTGTAAATATGTCAGTTATTCTAAACAGTCTTCTGAATAGTATGTGAGTATTTTTGAGTCCTTATCATGGAATTGTATTTCAAGTTCATTCCTTTCCATACAGTGAAATTGTATGGAATTTCAGTGGGTCCCTGAATCTGTTAGTGTATATTTCTGGAAATTAATGCAGATATACTAACTATGACCACAAACATGCCATTAGAAGGCAGAAATTTTCTCATCACATGGGAAAACACTATCCTGATAACACTATCTTTACTGTAAATCTTTAAACCTCATTAACAAGAAAAAATCTTTTAAAAAGTTCAATGTCTTAAAAATGTCAGACAACTGTATTTTAAAATTCTCTGTGGAAATTGAAGCTGAAAAATACTTGGTGTTTGTAACTCCACAGATGAAGCTCAACTGTTCTCATGATTTGTTTTTGCTACCTATTTGTTAGCAAGGCTTTTTTTCTCCTAAGAAACTTAATGATTTTTCAAGTGTTTGCACTTGAGGGAACATATTGATCATTTTCCAAACTACAGAGAAAATCCTGCCACAAAGAATTTCAAAAGAGTTATTAACTATCATTTGTAGAACTCCTATGCATCGTAAGCAATGAAGAACTAATGCAGCAAGCTTCACTTCAAATTTTGAGATAGTCACACCATGTCAAGGCATGGTGTTTTATGATATTTGCTTTAATTTGCTCAGAATGATACATGGCCTCAAAGCATTTGTATTCAACGCTACCAATTCAAGTGGTAAGAGGCTTCCAGCAGCTCATCTCACCATGCTTCCTCAGTTCTGTTAGTACAACATGACCACACCTCCATTACATTCGATATTGTTTAAGAGACTGTGTTATTCTGCCAAAGGGTAAGTGTGTGAGCTGATGCTGGTGATACAGGTAGTTTCGCCAAAACTTTCAGCCCTTTAACCTGAGTATCACCTCTTGTTTATTTCTCACTTTATACTTTCAAATCTAGAGTATATCTAATGCCTTCAGTGCAACAGCTCTAAGATTCAGTGTTGTTTTCCCTGTCAGACAACTAAACTATTAATTCAGACTTTCATGGTTTTGCTGCTCAACTATCGTGACCTTCTCTTTTCTGTGCTGCCTTGCTCCTTTTATCTTCTCAGGACACTGCTGCAAAGACCACAATTCTGGCTTACCACTCCAGCTACCTGAGCCCTCCCTTTACACTTCTAGTGGAACAGCTTCATTATATACAAAATATTTGCCATCACCTTCCAGGCTAGTCCCAACATACCTAGTCAGCGTTGACTTTTAGAGAACATGGAGCTGCTAACCCACTCAAGAAATAACACTAGCTTTACTTATTCATAAGTTAGACTTCATTCATAAGAAATGTTGTGGCCCCTTAAGATTCGGAAATGTTACTACATCTGTTCTCACTGTGCTACAAAGCTTCTGTGGTACACAGCATTTGGATGCTGACATTTTTAAACCCCATAGCTGTGGACAGAGGGAGAATTTTATGACACAATGTGGTAAAATTTTCATCCAGATAGCAAAAGGAGAAGACCTATCATCAATAATTAGAAATAACATTAATCGTTAGAAATACACTCTGCTTTTTGCCACATTGTTTGCTGCATATTACTGGAAAACCATCATGTTTCCTGTGGACTTTAGCTGTGAATATTGTATTGAGTTAACTTTATCAGGAATATGATTAGGAAATTTATCTACAGCCTCAAAATAAGAGACTGACAGAAAAGTTTCTCCAGTTCAGCTGATGCAGCATGTGGATGTTCGCCAGGCTTTTCCTCCTAATCCCTTGTTGGTTCATTAGCAGCTCAGTGCAGACAAGAGACTGTTAAGCCAACGAGCAGTAAAAAGTCACAAGAAAGCCTCGCTCGTATGCCCATGGAAAACAGCTTGAGAGACTGGAGCAAGACAGCATCTTTCATAGTTCTGCTTTAAAAGACCCCAAACAACCACAAAAAAAAAAAATAGAACCAAAAAGCTAGGGAAATCTGAAACCAATGTCTACTGAACCTTACAGTCTGACTTAAGCACTAGCCTGCTATTAGGGTGTGCTTCTAGTCCAAAGGGTGAGCTGATACTTTGCCCAGAAGTTTTTATTAAGACAAATGACAGAACAGAAAAGTGACAAGTTCAATGGTTTTTTTTCAGACGGTTATACAAAGCTAACCAACATATATAAAGAAAATAAAGCAAGCTGACAGATATACTCAGTTTCCAACTCTGCTCAGTTAACCTATATGGAGTACTATGAAAGAGCTCAACAAGTTTCTTCTTAACAACTTGAAAATGTCTCTTAATTTTTTCCTGCAGACCTGTACCATGGACGAACCTGACACAAACAAATCCATGAGCTTAAGCAAACCTTGTTGTAGGTTCAAACATCAATGTCTCAGTTTTGCTAGGAGTTTTGTTTTGGTAGGAGGGTGATGCTAAGCCACCATATTACAGAAACTCACTGAAGGGTGCAAGGGGCATTGTACCATTTTTCTCATGGTGAAAAAACATCTTACAAACAATTTACATCAGCCAGATATTGAAGAGTAATGTTTATGTCATATGATACTCAATGATTGTTAATCGTTGTTTTGAAACAGCTGACAAGGACAGGTGAACAACCATACAGAAACAAACACTTGGGTTAGTGGTCTCAGCAGCCAGTCCTAACCAGTTCATTTGCATATGTGGTCTTCACAGCATAGGCTTGAAAAACAGTAGTGCAACAGTCCACAGAAACACAAAGCACTGACATTTGCTGTTTAAACAAACAGAAGACTTCTGTGCATTGAGCACCAAGACTGGGGGACTTTCAACGTTGCTGAAATCAGCACAGCTACTCTTAAATTAATAGGCAGGAAATTCTTCTTGTTATCTAAATTCTCTCTCCCTCTCCTGTCTTTATGCAATACAAACGCCTATATTACAACTTCCTTTCCCTATTGCTACACTCTTTGGTGTACAGTGAATATATTTCTTTATAAAGTGGTCATTTGCATACTAAAATATGTCTTCTTTTTAAACAGATTAGTAATTCTGTTGGTTCTCTAGTTGTCATCACTCTGTACTTTCTGAAAGCTGTTTTTATGTAAATTCAGATTTGCTGCACTGAAAAGACTGGGTCTTGACTTACACCTTCTCCACTTTGGTCTAGAAGGATGCCCCATCCCTGGAAACGTTCAAGGCCAGGCTGGATGAGGCTCTGAGCAACCTGATCTAGTCAGGGAGTTCCCTGCTTCTTGCAGGGGGGTTGGACTAGATGACCTTTGAAGGTCCCTTCCAACCCTCACCATTCTATGATTCTATGATTCTATGTTTCTGTCTGAGTTGGTAGCTTTACAAAATGGCACGGAAATTTCAGAAGCAAAGACAGATACAGTGGAGACACAAAGAACATACAAGACCCTGAAATTTGTTTACATACTAATCTTTTAAAGTGTCAAAAGACTGTTGCTCCTTCATTTTAATACCTTACAAGAATTTCTACAAGAGGTCAGATCATATTTGCTTTGCTTTTATATTCATTGGCAATATATGATGAAGAGAGCTCCGAATGTCCCAGGGAGTTTAGAAATGTAGAACAATATGAAATATGACATTTAATGTACATCACTTGTTGAAACAAACAAAAACCAAGTGAGATGCCTGAAAAGCCTTGCTACACTTAGGTATTATTTATTTTGTGTTTCCTATTGCTTTCTCTGAATATCTTATCAGTTTTTTGATTGATGGTGAATCCCCATATTCTGTTCCACCAGGAAAATGACACTAGGATCTATGCAAATTCTTTACTTCATTGTGGATAAGCTAGACTGATAGGCAAGCACAGCTCTGTTTTGTGCAACTCACGTAAGAAAGTACAAGTAAGGGGTAGATGACTGTAAGAGTTTGTCTGTTTCTCAGGAATGAAAAAAGAATAAAGAATGAAAACGCTAAACCAGAGTTAGGCTAATTAAAAGGGCGACAGCAATAAAAGAAGATAGCAGGCAGCCATAGATATAATATAGTCGCTTTAGGGCTCTGAATGGCCCAGGTCTGACAAGTTTAAAGGACAGGCTGTCATGAAACAAAGAAAGATCAAGGTTTTTTTTTCATTAGACTTTTTGCTATTATTATTAGCAGTGCTAGCATTACGGATACCATTCAGTAAGAGAGCCCATGTTTTCTCGTCATCTGTTGAAAACATAAAAGAGCTTACTCAAGTAGTAAGGTTGGGCACTGTAAGGACAGGCATCAGAGGATGCATGCAGTGCATGATGGCCCACTAAAACCCTTTCACCCAGCTGCCTGTCAGTTTACATGACAGAGGAAGGATTAATTTCCACAGGCTGTCAGGTGATTAAAATATTCTTTGGAGTAAAAGAAACAAACAAAAAATGAAACTCTTCCTTTCACATGGGAGGACTTAAAACTATACTTGAAGTAAGTAGATTGTGTCTGTGCTCTCTGTCTGGAAAGGTACAAATACTGAAATTGTGCTAGATAGGTTAAAAAGGAAGTAATTTAAAGAGCTTCAGACCAATATTTCAACATCTCCTGCAAAAACAGTATAGTCTAAAACTGAAACAGCAGTATGGAAGAAGGAAAAGAGATTCTTAAACATTTTCTTTTCCTCAAGCTGGGAACCACAAGGTCCAAATGGCATCCTAAGACTGCTACCTAGAAATTAATTTTAAAATGTAATTTAGATTCAGCCATGAATATAGCCTTATCAGAGGACAGAAGAACTGTGAAATTAAATATATACATACCTATATACGCAACGTGGGAGTGGCTGGAGGTAACTGATACACATCTTACATTCTTCTTTAGCATTATCATTATGCTTCAAACACAAAATTCCTCCTTCGTAACTTCAGGCCTTCTTTGGATTTTCTTCCTTCTGAAGGATATCCTTCTGAAGAATTTGCATGATTTTTGCTTCAGAAGAGAAAACTTGAGCTCCGTATCCAAAGCAAACAGCAGGGTTTGGCAGAGGGAGCCCATGGGAGGAGCTCTTCCACAGAAAGCTAACGCAGCAGTACTGATGGCTGGAGCGGAGTCCCCCACTTCTTTTCAGTCCTGCTGCATATGAGGAAGGCAGACCATAGGAAGATGGCAAGATGAGTTTGCTAGTAGTCTCTGTTTCCCTGTATCCACCTTTTCCACAATGTAGACTCTACTTCTTCCTCAGGGAAAGGGTCCTGCAGAGCTGAGCTGTGCATCCAAATCTTAGATAAGACCTCCACAGTGTTCTAGTGTGTGTCTTCCAGCAATAGAAGCAGGCTCAAGATTTCTTCCATGATTATAATTTTAGAAACCCTACAAACCTAGAGCCATGACATTTTGATGCCTGTTTTACAATCTGCCTGTGATGATCTATGGGCTCAACTATTTGGCAGTTTTGCATCACTTTATTTTTGAAGCAGTATTTTAATTTCATTCCTTGCAGTACTTTTCATTTCAGTATAATTTTTCTTCATCTCTGGCTGTTTTGTATCTTTGCACTATTTCCTGCTGACATTGCCAATCACTAACAGCATGTGTCATTCTGTAGCTTCCTCTTTTGGACAAAATTCTCATTGTTCTCCTTTGTCCCCAGCACTAATCACTTAAAGTATGAACATAAAAGTGAAAGGAGAAAAAAGCTTCTGCTTTTTCCAGGTCTTATTCTGAACTGTGATTGCAGTAGAGACTACCTTGCAGTTGAGCCACAGATTACTGTATTTTGACAATTTAGTTGTGTGTCAATGTAATCTTTTCTACACTGCCAAATTCTTCTTCAGGAAGAACTGAACTCCCATCACATGTTTTTTTTTTCATAGATTCATTTACAAAATATCCTTGCTAGGTGGTCTTACAACATATACGTAAGTAAAACTGAAATAAGCACAGGATAAAATGCTAGAAAATAAAGCCCAGGATGTAGCTTTTTGACTTAACAGTAGATTTAACCAAAGCATTAGCCTCTGTAAAAATAACGGAGTACCTTGTTCTGACAAATGTAGGGAAAATATTAAATAACTGTTTGATGCAATATTCATGGAGTACTCAGAATGCCTTTTAAAACTATGTTATAGTCCATATAGCTGGTAAGCTGTGAATCACAGGAACAAAAGTCTATGGAGTCCAGGAGTACGATGATAGGCTTAGAAGCTAAATATTTAAGTCCCAGCTCTAACAATATTAAGTTTGTGACATCAGAATAAGGCTGATCCTGCTTGTCAATGAGATGCTAATTAACATGCTTAGTAGTCACTTAGTAATAATGGCTTTGAAAAGTCACCAATATTAGGCATTTCACTGCTTCTCATTAAAAAAAAAAACAAAAACAAAACCAAAAACAAGTGGACAGTAAAAAACCCAAACATTCAGCATATTCCAACCTGATACTTCATTAGGCATAACAGCTTTTGAGATATTCCTGTAATCAAAGAAGTTCTGCATGCAGGGAACATTAGCAGACTGTCTGGGGTTTTTTTTTCCTTTCACATGGGGACAATTTTCAATGATCCAGAATAAATTTAGAGACGTTTTGAAAAACTGCACAATTTGCAGGGAGTCATTCGTCATTTTGATGACTTACATCAGAGAAACTTGTTCTGTGCATGAACCTTTCAAGTCTGTCGTATTCCCAAATCACTACTTCATATTGTTGCAAAAATAGCAGAAGTGTAAAGTTAAAAATTTAATATAATTATCTGAAACCAGAACAATATTTTAGTGATAATCATCAGAGATGCACCTAGCTTTCCTGAGAGTTAAATACATAAAGACCTTACACTTCAAATTCCAGAAATGGGATCACTGAAGTTGAATGGACCCTAAGAAAACATCACCTATGCAAGACAATAACATAACAAAAATATTCCTTTGGGAAAGTAGACTTAAAATACTACAATTTGCAAAAAATAGTGCTGAAAGAAGCATCAACTAAAAATAGTTTCCAAAGTCTGCAGACTCAGAATTACAAAGTTGTAGATTTTTAAGGGCTGTCAGGAATCCACCTGGTCCAGACTCCTGCATTGTACTTGCCTGACACATAATTAGAAAAAGATCAAAATAATTAGACCATAACCCCCCTGAGAACTCTAGTACTTTATCACTCTCCAGAAAAGCTAACTCTGACCCCAACCCAGCTGGGGTCCCTCCGTCTCTTTTGATGCTGTTTGAGCCCATTTATTCTTGTTTTATTCATATATCCCTGTAAATCTGTCCCTCACAGATGCAGATCTGTTAAAAAAAAATTAAACTGAAGTTACTAGAATTGTTTCAAGCAGTTAATTAATTTTCATATGTCCTTCCATATACATCCTACTTATATTTTTTTAATTAGAAAACTGAATATCTAAAATGTTCTGGCTATTTTTTAAACAGTCTCTCAAAAAAAAAAGCTTTGGGAAATGTTTTTTCCTAACATATAAATGTAGAAATTTCAGAATCATCCAGAATAAATTCTAAATTATTCAGCATAACTCTTATTAAAACTGGCTTCTACTTTGCTTTTACATTGTACTCTTTCCTCTATTTTTCCTTGTTTTGGTTAAAAGTTTCCCTAGGCACTGACTGTGTTGTATCCATTCAGAAAATCATCCCAGGTATATCATAATCTAAACGATAAATGTTAATAAAATGAAGCAAAGCATCTAAGCCTTCTATTTAAGTGGAACATGACTTCACTGAAAAATCTGGCAGAGACATGCTTTTTATTTTGTTTGGAGGCCACTAAATACTACCGTTTCCACAAGCTCATTTGACTCCTCAAATTCAGACCAGTTGTAGCCAGCAAGATTATCTGAGGTTTACAGTTTTTAATGGAGGTCAACATGACTCATATGAACATGTACTATGGTCATGTTCACTGAAAATAACCCAGCACATGGAGACTTGCAGTCCATCCATGGCACTGGAAAATAAAGTCCCGGCAGAAATCCTGCAAATACAGAGAATGTCTGTGCACAGTGATTTGGCATTTTAAGCACTGCATTAATTGAAAACCAAATGAAATTAGGAGTAAGCACAGAGTTCCTGACTTGCTCAAACAATTATATATCTTGTATACATTATTTATTCAAGAAAAGCCAGTGTTTGCTGTATGAAATAAATTTAGCATTGATATGGTAGCTTTGGTTGCAGAGACCACTTGATCTGTAATATAGGTTTAAGTCAGGACCCATTTCAGGGAATTTTGATCAGAAATACATATTTCTGACCTCATGAACTCTTCTGGAGGAATTCAGTATCCCAGCAGAGAAACTGCTTTATACTGAGGGAGCTGCTGCCAAATACGCAAAATATAAATTATTCTACTCTTGAATTTGTTAACCAGCAGATATGAGCCCTAAATAACTGTCTTATTGCATGTTAGCAGTTTATATGGCTGAATTTCAATTCCATGTAATTTACTGAACACTAGAGAGCTTTATTACAAGGCACAGGATAAATTAAATGAAAATCAAGTACAAATGAAGTATGGGGTCATCCATGAGTAGAATTCGAGAGATGGTGGAAAGCAGAATATCATCTGTTACATCATCCAAAAAGACAGATGGATTTCCAGGGCATCTGTTTTCAGAAAATAAAATGGCTTGGCTGAGATTGAACCATGTATTGTTAAAGAAGAAAAAGATGCCCAAAGAAATTGGGCTAAGAATCATCTGGACACACTTTTGCTTCTGCTTTACTGTAGACCCAATCCCATTCTGAGTACAGAGAAAGAATAGCATGAGATTTCGCAGAGATCGGGGAATAATATCTGAAATAATGTCTCTCTTTCTTCTCCCAATTGAAGGAGCTCAGCTAAAAACAGACAAACAAACAAGGAAAAGCCCTATGCAATCTGTAACACAATCTGTGACCAACAAGCCCTACATAAACCAGTGGTTCCAACAATACTCGACTTCGCTATTGGTTTGTAATATACAGTCCTTTCCAAAAGTGTTTAGTATTCTCATGCTAGCGTGAGAAAGAAGGTGACCAGGCTCAGCTGGAAACTGTAGAGCAAGATTTCTCACTTTTTGAAGTTCATGCTTACAGCTTTAGCCTCATGATTTATGTTTGACTTTACTAATTGAAAATGAAAGGGAAAAGACAGAATGAGGTATTCTGTACTTTTTCTGTCCAGCAGTGTTCTTGCCTGGCAGCATGTTGGCTGTGCTTTTGGAAAGCATATGGTCACAAAGAACTTTTCTCTGTGGAGCACTCTTGTATTGCTGGGGCCTGAAGGTGAGGGACTGATTAGTTCAGCCACAACTACTACACATTCCTGTGCAGCTAGTTATTAACTTACGCAAGGGACAGACGGTCATTAAGTTATGTCTACTTACTAACTAGATATTAACTTATATCTTGACCTATGCAGGGGACAGTGTAGGTCAAGACATGAGCTATGACTTCAAGCCTTCTCTCCCAGCCAGGGCACTGTCACTACACACATCAGGGAGAACAGAACTGCATGGAAGCTGGTACCACAAGCCTGGCCTGGCACCACACCAGGAATCTGGCAGAACCCTGTCCTGCAGGGAGGAGACTCCTCTCCTCCCGTGGGCAGCATTGCTGACGACCCCAGCTGTGGGTGTACACAAGAGTCCCTTATGCAGAATTACCAGAGGTGTATTGCCTTGTGACCAATATAATCATTCACACTTGTATCAAATGCAAGTGAAATGCTGCTTGTCAGAATTCTCTTATCATATTGGCAAGCAGTGCCATCTTTAATTTGGAGACCTGGGCCTAGCTTAGGCAATGCAGTGAGGAAAAGGACCATTCTCAGCTGGTAGCATCTGCATGGGGCAGAACAAACCCTAATGGAAAGCCTCCTTGCCATAGCTCCTTTTTCTGCAGAAACAGATAAGCAAGGAACATAGGCCTTTAGTTGCTCTGAAAACAGACAGTTATTTTGGATAACTGCAGTCAAATAAAAAGTTTATCTTACTAAAGTATGATTCAGTTCTTTTAAAAAAAAACACAGTCCACATCACCCCTCCCAAAAACCAAAAAAAAAAAAAAGTTGATTGAAACCTAGTGCCTTATTTAGGCTGGGCTTTTCTAATGCAGCAGATAATACCAAATAAAGGATATTAACAAACAAAATTCAGCTCTATATTTCAGCTTGCTTTAACATGGCCTGATGGAGTGTCTTAGAGTGCCATTATATTTTTAAAAATAGAAGGCACATGAATAGGCATGCACCTCAGTTTTTAAGAGAAATGAGTCACAGCTCTTCAATTATGTTTGTCTTCTTTGCTCCTTTATTTTAAATTTAAGAAAATACTTTATTTGTACATCCTATTGCATCCTTATCAAAATCCTGTGAAGATAGTTAATCTCACTTCATGTCATAGGGACAACAGCAATAATAATAGTGTGAAAATCAATAGATCTCATTGTTAATGTGGTTTATTGAAGCAGATAATGAGATTTGGTATTTTACCTTGAGAGGAACACTGACAAGTAGCACTTTACTCGGTAAATATTCTTGTGTATGAGCTGGATTCTATTTTCTACCATGAATCCAACTTAATCAATGTATTCTTAGTGTATTCTGGAAACTGCATCATTTCTGTATATATGTGCTCTTCCCATATTGTAATTCATAGTACATAGGACTTGACACTTTCCCCAAAATCTCAAAGCATTCCTTAAAAGTATTTTGCAGGAATACTTGTTGCTCACCTTTAGAAAGGGAAATAAACTAAGAGGTAATGAGCTGCTTTTCATAACACAGTTACAGAGCCAAAAGGATAACCTGAATATCCTGTTGTCCATCCTGATATTCAGTCTGTCTGCTATAGCAAAGCTTAAAGTATCTACGACGACACTCTTAACTGTGTGTTGCAATTCCTGTAATTGCTTTAAGTATACTAGTCTGCTGTGAAAGATTGAAAAACAGAAGGCAGAGTACAGCTCTTGCTGTGAAAAAAACAGAAGTCAGAAGCAGACTTTTACTTTATAGAATAATGGCTGACTATGGGCTTAAGATTAAAGAGTCTCTAAAATTATTTGAAATTTGTCATCTTAAAGATAGAGTTTCTTCACAAGAAGTCTCAACTCTAATGGCTTATTCAACAGTTGAAGCTCAGAATCTCTTTAAAATCAAATGTGTGAAAAATGTTATGGCTAAAATGGCACAGGATGCTACATGACATAGAGGCTTCTAGTAATCCTGCTACTAAAAATAATCATGAATGGAAGAACTCACTTAGCACTGCCTTAGTTCCAACCTCTTCCCAAAGTGGTATCAAATCTTGATCCAAGCATTGTGAGGAACAAGTGGAAGACATCCTGGAATGAAGGAACTGAATCCACTGTCTGATTGTTATCAACCATCTCTCCTCATTTCGTGCTGCATTAGTTGGGCTAGATAAAGCTTGGCCTTGACAAACTTTAGATTTTTATATTCCGGGAATGAAAACCAGGCATTTTAATAACACAATTTCTGACTTCATAGTAACAGCAGAATCCAAATTTCTCAGTTCATAGCTCTCTACTAATGTTGAATGTGAGAAAGGAAAGCGTGGAAGTATATAGAAATAACAGGCTGATAAGCTTTTGAATTCATGTGCACACTCTATGATGAGTTTTGATTTGAATTGCACATGCTATTGGAACACCTTCTGGCAAATGCATAATATAAAACCATGAAATGTGTACAGCTAAAAACAAAACCTCTGGATTTTGCCATCCTCTAAGCCAGACCCACTACTATACAGTGAGACCAGTGAGCTAGGACATGTCCTACCTGCCAGGCCTGTACTGCTTTTGATCTACAGAGTTGCAGTAATTTCCATTGCAAGGAGAACTCCTTGGACTTTTATACAGAACTGCCCATAGCACAACCACATGGGACCTAGTGAGGACCAGCTGCCAAAAACTGACCACAGCATGTCTGGGGCCATATATATCCAGATGTCATCTTGACTAGAACTACATCTTTAAATGAGCTGCCCAAAGTTTAGGAGACTCAAACAACTGTATCCTTCTTTTTCCATCCATGTTAAAACTTTCCAGTTATCCACAGCATTCTGTAAAGTCTGGGAGCTCCAAACAAATCCCAGATCTTGTAACAATGCATTCAACTCGGAGAAAGACAAGAGCACACTAGCTGCATCTGGTTGTCATATTTCAGTTAAAATTATGGCACCGTGTGCCATGAGGAGCGATTATAACCACTACAAATGTAAACCATTCAAAGAAAATGCATATTTATTTTGCAGGTTAAGTTAAAGTGGAGCAGATATTTCTGAGACTGAACCTAGTGAAAAATTTGGTAGATTTGCTTTTCCCGTTCCAAGCATTTATGTGAAAAACCTCTAGTGTTTGTGTTTGAGAAAGCAAGATACTGAAATATGCAGAAGAAATTTTCAAGGCATAAAGAGAGACTGTGACGGATTTATCTGTGTACTATCGGAGAGATCAAAGGGAATCTGACTGAAAGTTTCACCTCTCTTATTTGGGTTGCAGTCAAAAGAAGTAAAGAGAAAAGGAATATTCCTTTGGGGATTAAGTACTGAGAAAAGGAGGAAAATTATTTGTCTGAAAAGTGACACACTCTAAATACTGCTATTTACCTACCTCCTGATACGCAAAATTGTTTTTGTCTTTACTCTTTATCTATGTGTGTATATATATAAAAGAGACTGCCTATAATAAGAGACTGTCTATATATAAAGACCTCTGCCAAGGTCTTTGAGGAAAAAAAAGCAGTAGACATACAAAGTTAAAATGTAAACAAATGCTCATTTGTGTAAATGTAAATATATTTACATTGGGGGAATTTAAGGAAAAGACCCCTGGTGAGGAAGGAAAAAGGAAGGAAAAAGTAAAGACAGAGAAAATAAGGAAAACTGAAATTGCTTACTCAAACCTATTCTGCCGGTTTCTTTCTGGTCTACAAGTGTTCCATTTCTCACTCACCCTTCAGTTCAACCTGTCCTCATAGTATCCTTATAACTGTGAACTTTTTTCTTTTTCTGTCATTTCAATATCTTTTTCTCCCTCAGCTCCATACAATATTAAACTTAAATATCTCTCTCATATATAGAGGTCTGCATTCTCCTATGAGAATTTACAGAATATACGTAACTACTTAAATCATATCTGACAGCTTCAGTTAATGTGGGCAGGTAGATTTTACACTATGAAATACACTTCATCCATAACAATTAAAGCATACTGCACAAGTTACATGAGCAAGAGAGAGGAAGGGAGTGCAAAGAGTTAAAGCTTCCATGGTAACCTCGGCAGTGAGGATGCAATTGGCTCACCCGGTCCATTCTGTCATGTCTTGATTCCATGCCAACAAATCATGAACTGTCCATCATTTCACACATCTATTTTTAGAGCATCCTCAGCTGCTTCCAATAAAATGATAAATGGCACTTGTTCACAGAGGGCTAATAGTGGTCATAGAAAGGGCTGTTTCCATCTGAAATGCAAGCTGCAGCTTTGGAGCAAAACAACCTGACAAAGGTACTGACCTTCAGTAAAAGCAGATTAGAGGTTTTGTTCAAACTGCCCCTTGCTTTTCTTAGCAGCAACCTGCTCCTAACCACAGGCAAAGAAAATCTATGCCAAATATGACCAAATATGCTTGCAGCTATTAAAGGTATCGTTCCAAAGGACTGGTGTGTCTGCAGAGTCACCCTCAAGTAAGAGACATTTAAGTATTGCCATATCTATATTGGAGTTGCTCCTCTTTTGTGCTTTAAACTGGAAGGCATGCTAAACGTTTAAATAATGATATATGACCACTGCAAACAGAGAATCTTCAATAATGCATTTCTCTGGGAGACAGCTCTATTCATACAGAATGCCCAATGAATATAGCAGCAGGAACAGAAATGGCTTATGTTGTACCAGGATTTTGTTGCAGTGCCTGCTCTACAACCAAAAAAAAAGGCAGAATATGTACAGACAAATGGGGGAGAGACACTTTGTGGAAGGAGAAACATGAAAATACAGTCCTTGGATGGTCAGATTTACACCAGTAGAAGTCATAGCATACTATTGCATGGAAACTCAACAAAAACTTTCCACCTAAAATGTCCTCAGTGCTGTTGTAGTTTTGCCCTTATCAGGACCAGACTATGCAGTCTCTCTCTCACTCCTCCCACACTCTGAGAGAATAGGGAGAGACAATATAAGAAAAACGGCTCGAGGTTTGAGATAAGGACAGGGAGAAACTCCTTAAAGGGAGGGCAAAACCAGACTCGACTTGGGGAAAACTATTCATTTATTACTAAAACCAGCAGGATAATGAGACAGAGAACAAGATAAACCTCCTCTCCACCCCTCCCTCTTCCCGAGCTTAACATTATCTCTACTACCTCCCAAACCCTGAGTGGCACAGAGGGGAAGAGAGAATGGGGGTTGCGGTCAGTTCATCGCACACGTCGTTTTACGCCGCTGCTTCATCATCGGGGGAAGAATTCCTCACATTCCTCCCCTGCTCCAGTTCGGAGTCGCACACATACCCCACAGTCCTTCATTAAACTGCTCTGGCGTGGGTCATCTCTTCCACGGAGTGCAGTGTCTCCAGAACAGCTGCCCCAGCGGGCCCTCCACGGGCCACAGCCTCCTTCAGGCATCCACCTGCCCCGGTGCGGGGTCCTTCACAGGCTCCAAGTGGATCTCTGTTCCTCTGTGGACCTCCATGGGCTGCAGGGGGACAACCTGCTCCACCATGGTCCTCACCACAGGCTGCAGGGGAATCTTGGCCAGGAGCCGCATTACTGCTCCTCCTCCTTCTTCACTGACCTTGGCGTCTGCAGCCGTTTCTCTCACAATAAAAGTTCTTCACAACAGGCTGGCAGACGCCTCTCAGAATCTCTTCACATCATCTATTTCATCTCCTCTTCACTTCTTGCAGCCAGGTCAGGCCGAGTTGGGCCCAGTCAGCTGCCTGGCAAAAGGCCAGAGGGTGAAGCCTGCAAGGCCCACAAGGCTAGCGCCTCCCCCTCTGGGCCTCTGCCCCTGCTCAGTTTCGTCACATCTTTTCTTCTCTCTTTCTTTTTCTTTTTTTTTTCTGTTTTCCCCTTCTTAAATACGTTACCGCAGAGGCGTTATCAGGGAACATTCTGCTCCCAATTCGGTTCGGCCTTGGCCAGCAGCGGGTCCGCCCCAGGCCCGGCCAAGTCCACTGAACAAAGGGGAGCGACTTCTAGCAGTTTCCTACAGAGGCTACCACCTTAGGCCCCCCCTCACTAAACAAAACTACAAGAAATGCCTACAGACAATAATGCCTTAAAGAAGGCAACATCTCAGTGTCAGCACTCTTCATAATTCTGCTTCTCCTTTCGTTTGATCTTTTATCAGTTTTCTCCTTATTCTGAATGCTCTGCACTCAGTTTGCCTTGCTCCAGCACCACTAGACTTATAAAACACCTCCTAGACTTACAAGCCAACTTTTATATACAAGCTCAGCTTTCTGTATTATTTTGTAATATACTCTGAAGACACACAGCTCCATCATTTCTAAGCACAGAGAATTAACTCAATATTTTACAGGTTACAATACAGCAAATAATTTTGAACTACTTCTTATTCCCATTAACTTTATAGAATTTAAGTGTCTTTGGAGAAGAGACTGTAGATTCTTAAAACTGTAATCAGTCCTCAAACTACTGAAATTTCAGACTTAATTTAAAGTTTTATCTAAATAAAGTAAATTCGCTTTGGGCGTTCAAACATTTTTGTACGTATACACTAATACACTTCTTATTACACCCAGGATAGCAAACTGCAGTTCTCAGATGGTTTTCCTGACAGATAGAATATATTCTGAAAAATCAGAACAGTAATATTATTTCAGTTCCTCTATTTAATTTTCTAATCTGCCTTTTTATGTGACAGCAGATAGCTTTTTCATACAAACAGATAAATTCCTATTTGAATGCATTGTTTTCTTCAGAAGCAGGAAAAAAGCTTGGTTTTAGTACTTCCTTTGCTATATTTTCCTTGTCTGAAAGCAATAAAAATATTGATAATTAAGGTATTATATGCTTTTTAAATTACACATTTTTTTTACAAAAGAATAGATGAAACTCTGCAGCACTAATTTTGTCTGAAGTACCAAAGAAAACTTCAGAAGTGTTGATTCATCAATGTCACTCTCCTGTTCTTCTTCTACAAAAGAAGTCTTCCTCAGCTACGAAAAGGTCTCATTTTAGCATTTAAAAAAAAAGATTTCTTTTTGTTTCCATGCTACTGGAAAGCACTGGAACTAGACAACTATCTTAATCAAGAGATGTTGTGTGTACTTAGTAATGAAAAGAATTCATAAACTTCTTGTTAAGTATGTAAAAACAAATGAAAAAAAACCCCCAGAGAATACCTTCCAAAAAAAAGCCAAGGTATTTTATAACATGAGCTTTGTTACAAAGCTAATTATAAGTGTGTTCAAATGCAATACCCTGTGAGTTCATAAATGAGCAGAATTATGTGAAATTACTTTTCTCTCAGACATTCCACATAATGTTTTGGCACCAATAATAATTAATTTTCAAAGCTCATTAAAAAGTTTGCATTTTTTCAGTCTTTCAGTCTTTTCTTGGTATTAACCTGACGTAACAGCACAACAAAAGAAGCATCCTGCTTATTAATAAGATCAACAAAGACAGAGGTGCTTTCACCGTACTTATAAACACAGGGTTTATACATCCGAGAGTCACCTCCATTGGGGAAACTGCAGAACCCAGATAGGCATTAAAAGGGCGATCTGGGAAATGCCATGGCATGAGACAGAAAAAAAAATGTATACCTGTAACTCTTTGTTAGAGTTTTTTGAATTAAACTTAGTGGATGCACTGATTGCCCAATGTCTTCCTTCACAAAATTTTAGTTACCTGTTCTCACTGACAGAGCAAAAGCTAGAAAGGAAAACAGGTGAAAGAAAGGAGGAAGGAGAAAAACTGTGAGCTGTCCTGCTGTTCACGGGTCAGGAAATAGTCATCGGATCTGCTCTGCTCTGTCTGCCCACTCCTGCCCTCCACTTGGGTACCTCCTCCTCCAGCAGGAGAGGGGAAGGGACTTTTGACCACTCTCCAGTCCCTCATGGATCACTAGTGAACACAGACACAACTGAAGGGAAATTACCAGTCAGTCCTTAGAAAATAGATATTTTACAGATTTATATTCCTACCATTTTCTCTGATATTCCTTCTTCATTCAATGGAAATAAAAGCATTTGTGATTTTTTAAAAAAAAATCTATAACAGCTTAGCTACATGCTGGCCATGCTGTCAGGACTGCTTATTTTGTGTACCACTCCATAGTGTTCTGTGAAATTACTGATATACAAATGATGGAAGCATTCATTTATCTATTATTGATACAGCATATATGTATAATTTAAATTCACAGGCAGTAATTCTTTACTCCTCAAAACAGATAGATTTATTAACAGAATAAGTTTCTGCTCCATGTGAACAAGAGTAGTAAAATGAGGCTTTCAGAAAAATATTTTCTTGAAAAAAATGGATAAACATGACTCTATTTGTGCTATCGTTAATAATTTGGAATATTTGCATAAATATGAGCAAAGATGGATGAGTTTAAACAACGGTCACTAATTAAGAGACCAAAAGAAATAAAAGACTAATAACACCTTATAAACCAAGATAGGCATATTAGCATACTGTATCTCATATCATTGTGCTAATGTCAAAAAGACAAATAATCCTGATTACACCTGAAGCAATACTATAACTAATGCAATCAGTCACAGCAAGGGACTTCTGCTTGCTGTTCATTTCTTACACAAACTCTGATTTTAATATTAGGTATGTTATTGAAATGTATATATGCATGAAAAGGACTAAAAATTTTTGCAATAATATGCAAGCTGAAGGATCTCCCCGCAACTGAACTATTAGTTGCCATTTGCTAAACGCAGCTAATCATTATGCAGACTTCAGTCTAAGTCATATTGTTGGAAGAGAACGGCAGATCATTAGAAGAGGCTATTTTTCAGATTTCTTGCCAGAAAAACTATTTGCTTTTTTCTCCAACTGAACATTTGTGACATTTTTTTGAATTAGCCAAAGGCTGAACAATTACTCACAAAGAAGTAATATGAAGTCATTTAACTTCAGTTAGCATTTCTCAGTACTAATTAATGTGTTGCAACTATTTTGAGTTACATGCTTTCGGACACGTCCAGAAAACTAGTAGAGAGGCACAGACAATATTCAAATATTCTGATAGTTTTTCTTTAGATGAGCCTCCGAAAAGCAGTGGTCCCACTTTTCAAGGACTTCCGAAAACTAAGGCTCTGCATTTTTGTATATGATGAAAGGCACTTGACAGATTACCAGGGATTGAGAAATTACCAGATTTTCTACAGTGTATGGATGAGACCTGTGCGTGGATAAACATTCCTAACACTGAATTTACTGAGCAGCATTGTCACATTTCCCATGCATAAATGGAAGGGTAGTCCATCAGTGAATAATGTCAGCTACTGTTCTTAATAATGACTACAATAACCTAGTCCCTTCTGAGTGTGGTTCTTGTAGTACTTCAAGGACTAGTTCATTTTCTCTCCCAGTAAAATATAAGCTTTAACGTTATATCTTCTATACATAAATTGAGGAAAAAAAGGTGGAAAAAAATGGGATAATAACTCAAAAATATTTTTCTTTCTGGATTTCTCCGTTTTTCAGTGCCCAGTTCAGGATATCTTTTTAAGTACCTTGGCATTTTCTCTGTACATTTTGTTTCTCATGATCATGCAAGCAGCATGACATACTCTTGTCCTGGGAATCTGGCTAAGCACTGAAAATCACAGCAGCTTTGCCTCTAGTCTACATCCAGTAAAAACAAACAAAAGTTAATGGTAATTGCTGCTGTTTCCTACTCAGAATAGAAGGTGAGAGCATCAGTTTCTCAGACTTTTTAGACTGTGCTTTGACCAGACTCCTTGACTCATCTACTGACAGCACTCCTCTTTTTCCTTACTGTGGAGAGAACTTGATGGTAGGTTTTTTACAGCAAAGTGGTGCTGTGATAATCACAAATTATTTCTTCTCTTATAGTTACAGGGAAGTGAAAAAGACAGGTAAGGATCTTAAGCTAAATTCTAGTCAGAAATCTGGGCAAAACGTGCCAGCAATGTGTCACTTAGACAGGAAGCCTTCAAGGACACCGTTGTATCTTGGACAATCTTAGTACTGAAGCTTAAGGCTACTCTGATTTCCTCTACCTATTAACCATGTTCTCTATGAACCAAATTTGACCTGGCTGCAAATTTAAGTAGATAGGTAAGTACCAGTAATAGCAGACACCTAGTTCTCGAATTCTCTGTACTACTATCTGTTCTTAGATTTCTTTTTTTAATGAAATTTATAGAGTAGGTTAAACACTAAGATATGCAAATAATCAAATATTGAATAAGAAATTATTTATTATCCTAAGTGATAATTACTTAATTTTGTACTATTTCTCTGTGGATAAAAAATATTGTGATACAAATTGTGACACGTTCACATTTCAAATTCAATTGTTCCATTTTATGAGCCTCCTAGCTCCAAATTCAATGAGAAGCTCTTGGAAGACAACACAGTGTAATTTTTCTTTGTTGGAAAATAGCAAAAAAGAGCTGTGTTTTGTGGGTGCTCGCTGACAAGCGCTCCCCAAATTACACCACAGGCTTATAACCTTAATGTAAGGGGAGATTCACACTGCAGGTTCTGCCTGGAAAGTACAGAAACAAAAAACACTGCCATTTCCGTTCTTAGTTTACCTGTCCATATTCAGAAAAAGAAGAAAAAAAAAAAGGCATAGATAACACAGAGAGAGCACAAGAAACTACTATCTGGAAGAAGTAGAAATGTTCTCTTGCTTCGGAAAGCCAAACATTACACAGCAAAAAAAAAATGGAGACAGGAGTTTAAGTCAATACATCAGTACTGTAGGAAAAAAACAAAAGGTATACAACAGCTCAATTTTATATTTGACAACAGTGACTAGCAGTGGCATCTGGCACATTTGCAGTGGTTCTGAGCAACACCAGCTCTCACTGAGTATGCTTATAGAAAGCAACAACAAATCTGAATTTAAATGATCTGACTAAATAAGCTGACTTTCTTCCGGTACCTAAAGGGGGCTTATAGGAAAGATGGGGAGAAACTCTTCAGCAGGGCCTGTTGTGACAGGACTAGGGGTAACGGAAGGATGTAGATTCAGATTAGACATTAGGAAAGAAATTTTTACGATGGGGGTTGTGGAACACTGGAACAGGTTGCCCAGAGAGGTGGCAGATGCTCCATCCCTGGAAACATTCAAGGTGAGGTTGGACAGGGCTCTGAGCAACCTTGATCCAGTTGGAGATGTCCCTGCTCCTTGCAGGGGGGTTGGACTAGTTGGCCTTTAATGGTCCCTTCCAACCCTAACTACTCTATGATTCTATGATTCTAAATCAAAGGAATTTTTGGCTAGTTGACAGACTCACAAAACAGAGTTATCTCTGGATCAGCTGAAATATCAGAATTCATACGGAGTATGATCACAACCAAGAAGAAATCACCTCCCTCTCAAGTATTTCTGATCACTCTCTGCACTTCTGCGCAAGAGCGTACAATTACCCATGCTGCTAGCACTCCCAGGGCTCTCCACATGCTTGTTAGCACCAGCATTTGGAAATGCAGGGACCTGAGTAAAAAGCTGATCGTTTCCTCACTCGTAGATCAAAGAGTTAAAGGAAATTAGGAATCGAGTGCCTTGCTTCCTCTCCACTTTCTCCATAGATGTAGTTACTGCTGTCTCTGACAGAAGAAATGATGTAGGGCTGCATCTCCTGCTGCTTTCTATTACTGTCTGAATTGAAAGAAGAAGACAGCCCTTCAGCTCAGCTCCTGTTTCTTCACATCTATATGGCTTATGCTGTGCTGGGTAAAGAAAGACTGATACTCTGCGCTAGTCCATTACTTATTTAACAATTCCTATAGAAACAAACACAGTAGAGAAAAAGTGTCCTGCTTCTAATATGGTCTTCCTTCTGAAAAATGTAATTATAAAACTCTACTTCACATACAGCAAGTGAAGTTCAAAAGATGTCAAAGCCTTAGCTCTCCTCCCCAATGCTGAAATCAGTTTAAATAAGAAAAAAAGTCTGTGCCTGCTGCTTTGGGAGTAGGAAAGAAAACTCCTTTGAGGAAAGTTGTGATAATGAATCCATCGCTGCTTCAAATCAGTTTTCTTCTTCACCCCTCAATCATTTCTGCCTCTGCTATTTTTTCATTTATTGGCACTCTTGGCTTTCCTCACTCCCAGGCCACATCAAAAGTCTAGAAAATTGTGGGAAGCTAAAGGTTTATTGGTTTAATAAACATTAATCAACAAGCTCTAGTGTGGGCAATCGTATTATGAGAAGATGGATATGCCCTTTTTTATCCCTTCAATTCTGATCTGATGTTTCGGTTTGGACTCCTTAGAGAGAGATAATTTCATTTTTACTATGTTTAACTGAGCAAAACTGTATAGATCAAAGAGTAAAAAGTCTACTGATAACCAAAGAGTTATAACACTATTTTTAACTTTTCTCTCTGTCATTTGTATTTCAGCTAACTTTGTCTATAAAACATAGATAGCCGTTCTTTTTCCTTCAGGTTCTCTCAGAATTTTAGCTATGATTTTCTTTTCTTTGAAGCGCTCTTTTCAGTCAAAAGCTGTTTCACTTTCCTTCTACAATAGCAGGAATTGTTTTAACCCAGGAAATTCAGACCAAGAACTTACTCAGGTTTTTTTTATATCAGAGATTTAAAGAGCAGTCTCTTAAATCCTGTTCTGCAGGAGCACCTTTCCACTAGAGGACAGAAAATCTTCAAGTAACACCTGAGATAGCTAAGACACTGTTGTACTCTTGTAGACCTGATAACTTTTTATTTTTTCTAGCTTGTCCAAATTAATTAATGTCAGAAACTGCTCTAGAGTTTATTAACTTTTGTGGATTAATATTCCTGATTATCTCATAAGTACTTACCATTTAAATTTTGACTGAAGCTTACAACATTTGTTAATGAATTAGCAATGCAGGAGAGATGCATTCAGATATTTTTTGCTTGCAAGTTGAATCTTAAGGTTGACAGCTATGCAAGAACAAATTTCAGACCCATTCCCAACCTATGTGATCTACAGCATATGCAAGATTAAGCATATACAGAGAAATAATATAAAAGTTAGCATTTTAAAACCAAAATAGACAGAGTACAATGATAATAAGCACCATAAGTACTATAGTAAGAAAAGCGTATGAATTGCATGATATTTCCTTTGGCACAAATCTCTTCTTCGATTTTACTTGCATAAGATTCTTAGTCGAGGCTAGTAAAGTTGATGGAGCTATGTGGCCTTTTCAAATTTTTAGTGATGATCAGTTAATTAATACTATACAAAGATTCAGAGAACATTCTAGATTTATCTCCAATAATATTTCTGAAGATGAAGGGTTCAGGAGCTATGACGGTGTACTTCCCATTAGAGAAAATCTGTAAAAGTAACTTCTGCAAAAAATAGTGAAAGAAATATTAGAAGTATTTGACTAAAGAATATGCAAGGAGAGTAACTCCCAGGCAAGAAGAAAGTATAAACAAAGTGGAATGAGAAGCTACCAGGTTATCACATAAAAACCAGTACAGATCTCTGGGCATCGAAGTCCAAGAAAAATAAACTTGAATTGTGTCAGAATAGGTCAAAAGAAGAGGAATTAAATCTTCTTTAAAATCCTTTTCCATTCCATAAAGAGACAAACACTGGAGACTTCCCCTTTGTGAGACATTAGGAAAAGCTGGACTACTTGTTGTAGAAAAATGATCAGTAAAGATACTAACCCTGGCAACAGTTGAATGAAAAAATACAAATATAAGGAAGAGAGACAAGCTATTTAAATTAAAGGAAGTATCAATGATTAAACTTCCCATGAATAAGTTTGGATGGAAATCAAAAGATTTTCTTAAAGTTCCTGAAGACTCACAGTCTTGGGCATACTGCTTTTTTTCCCCCTTCAGCAGATTTGAACCTGAACTGAAGTCTTTCTTGTAGGTTTCCAACTTTTGACTGATAGCTCTTAAATTAGGCTTTACCCCTTTGGTTCTGCCCAGATTAAATACATTTATAGAACAGCATGACAAAATGAGACAAAGGAACAAGTGACAATTACTTTGTTTTTGTCTCCTACATTGTTAACCATCATTTAAACTCTGAAAAGGGGGTAAAGAGATTTGTGTGAGTTTGGAAAAAAGCAAATTGAGAGAACAGGATCAGGCAAACTGACCCTGTTTAATCTCTAATAGTTCGCAAATAAACTTCTTAGAAAAGATTTTTTTTTCTAAATCCCAGGAATGGTTTTTCAACGAAGAGCCAAAGAAAAGAGGTACTAAACAAGACCCTGCCAAGCTAAAACAAATCAATATCAAAAGAGTAATAGAGAAAATGAAAATAGTTTTTTGTACGTGACTTGCAGAATGTATTTTATTTAAAGCACATGGGGTTTATACCAACATGAGTTCACAGTTCCTTCATGTGGTAACAGAAGAGTGAATAAACAATAATATTTTAAATAACTTTTCCAAAGCACAGAAATCTCTTTTGTCCTTATTAGTAACAACACTCCTTGTTGGCAAGTACCCAGTAGGTCATGTATGAGAGGATCATAAGCCCTTTAGGCAGAAGTCTTTTGGGGGAGACAACCACTTCCATGCAGTAGATGTTTTCAGAAGGTTGTACAGAGGTTTTAATTAATGCAATTGACAGATGACTGAAAGGGCATATGAAAAGACAGATAAATGCACATCTGTTTCCAGATATAAAACCTAAACCTCTAGACAGAAACCTCTTGTCCATATCTATCCTGACAGAGTCATGGCACTCATACAATTAAACCAAAAAGAGATACATGGGTTTTGAAAATACAGCAGTACATATACATGATACCATATTATGGTATTTGTGTTATAAAAGCAATTAGATAAATGGGAAACCTACATTTTCTTTTCCCAGACAGCAGAAGCATAAGTATATGTATAGATGGAAATGGTTATCTGAGGTGATGATGGGAATAATTAATAAGTACATCAGACCTGTAATCTCATTCCTTCCCCTGCTCTTCTGTTGGGATCTTCCTTCTTCTGAAGGGATCCAAAGCCTCACTTGTTTTGTCAGAAAGTTTAAATGAGAAGCTCTTATTAGTGTGATTTGTGGCACTGATGATAGACTGTATGGGTGTAACTCTGACTTTCTCTCTACTGAATCACATACATGCACAAAAACCTCAAAAGTAATTTTAAATGCTTTCCTGATAATTGTCCCATCTGCATTGTTAGACCCAGATTTGCACGGACCTAGATCTTACTGTTAACTTTAGGCATCAAGAGGACATTCCTCTCTCACAATAAAGCTGTGGTGATTTGGTATTTGCTGTTGACAAGTCAGAATTGCTTTTATTTTCAATCCCAAAGACATTATTCACTTGAGATAAAAATCATAGGGCAAGTCTAATTTTGATAGGCAGCATGTTGTAAGTTGCTTTTGACAGTGTCTCACAATTACATCTCTACTCTGTAATTTTTAAGTTTTTATTTTCTCACTAGCTCCACCAGCTTTCATAGTTACTGCTTTTAAAACTACGGCAGGAAAGGAGGAAAGAAGCACCTGTCCATAAGCCAGATTTTCAGATGATATAAATAATGAGCCCAGTAGGTCGACTATTAAACAAGAATCAAGTTCCCCTGCAATACTCTCATTCAACATGCAGTAGTTTAGAACTTGAGCTTCTTCCCATTTTTTCTTCAGGTCTATTTAGACAGATATCTAAACCAATACGTTAATGTTGAAACAATTTCAGAGTATCAAAAGCTGCTAATTGATAGTTAAATGTGAGCTTATTTTTCATGTGAAATGGCTGTACTATATTCATTGTCAAAATCACGGTAATCGTTTTCTTTGTGACATTCTCTTGAGGAATTTTAAACAAAGCCTTCAGTAATTGCTTAGTTATTTCAGACTTGCCTAGTAATTTTCCACTGTATTAAAAGGCATTTGTTACTGAGAGTGATGGCAAAAACGTACATGTCTGCTGGATGGAGCTTTTACTTATTTTCAGTCAACATAATTACCTTTTGTTAACACACCTGGTATCTGAACAATAGCCTGCTTTTTATTTATTGACTAATACTTTCCTAGGTTTGTAACTGTACAATTCTTCAAATTGTAATGAAGAAACAAGATTGGTTATATGGGCAAGACTACGGTTTCAGATTTTTTGAAAAAAAAAAAAAAATGTTTAACCTTAGTCACAATAAAACAATTTTGACTATATGGAGTTTTAGAGAAAAACCTAATCCAATGAACCTTTTGCATAACATTTAGAAGAACAAAAATAACAGTATTAGCACTATATCTACTATTCAGATATTGGAGTATTGAACAACAGGTATTATCTACCTAAATGTCATCTAGATCACTAAATATTATGTAATGTAATTTATTCTGTTTACCAAACTGATTTTGCTACTAGATCCAACACTGTGATTAAAAATAATACCCCTTCACACCAATACCTTCACTAACCTACACCCCATGCCGGAATTACAGAAAGCTGAGATGGGAGATCTCAGAGCAGTGGCCAGGACCCAGGATCCCACCAGTGTGAGCTCCAATGAACATAAAGTGGGTCCTCATACTTCCAGCCACCCATGGCTTCTATAATTCTATAAAACAAGTCCTATGATGTGTTCTGAGGCTTCACAACAGTAGAGGGCTTTTGTTACACATTCCTGTTTGTGACCAGCTTCTAAGAGCAGCTGCCATGCCCACATAGTTCAAGGATGCCCTGAGCACCACATCTTCCTTCCTGCTACCTCCAGTACAGACCCAGACCCACACCTACAAGAACACACTGTACTTTTTCCTGCTTTTCTTTCTACTTCTCATCTGCTGTTGTGCAATGGGATAAGCTTTGTTTGCAAAAAATTAACAGTCTCCTGTAAGGCACTGATTCCACAGCACAAAGTGCCCACAACTGGGATGAGTGTGTAAAGCTGCCAGGCTGCCTGCTAGCAGGTATGTGGAGTAGGTGTGGGTCTATAAACATCTCCTTCAACAAGTTTCTAGGTATCATAAGGATGAACGCTACTCTCACATAGGTTTAGGTAAGAGCATGTACTCCAGCTACAGCAGCCTAGCCTATAGCCTAGCCTAGCCTAGCCTAGCAGCAGCCTAAGCAACCTTATCACTGACATCTACATGTTCCTTCAGCATCTTGCTGTGGTTTGGCTCAAAGAAACAACCTTATCTCCCTCAGTCAGCAGATGTGCTCTAGCTGGAACAATGCAGGGAGCAGAATACCATTTAATTACATTTATTGAACTCTCAAACAGTGTTCCCTTGACATATTACTTATTTAGGAATATTATAGCACATTTTAAAATGAGTTATTTAGGAATATTACAACACATTTTCAAATGATAAACAGTACTATTACAGCAGAACATTAAAAAATGGATTCAAATTAATGACAGACAATTTCTTTTGCTTGGTAATTTAACTGAAGAAAATACAATCATTTGATTCCCGAATTTTAATGCAACCTTTACAGGCTCATTTATCATTTTCCTTGTAACTTTGGAATTACAGATAACTTCACTTTTTGATATTATTAATAAAAAAAAACCAATAAAAAAAGTTTTAAAAAGATCTAAACCAACAATGAACAAAGAAGATTTTCAGTCAATATGACCAGAAGCAATTACTTACTGTGGGCTGCACTTGTATAATAGATGTGTGACACTTCTCATATTTGACATTTTATTTATGGTATATGCATTTTTTAGGAGATGCAAAACATGCTTCAGAAAAGTTTATTCCTTACTTCTCAATATTAAATATCTTTTGTTCTCCATCTGTGAGTTCAAATTTTAGAACTCCCATGCTTTTTTATTTTGTACAAGAAAAACTTGAATTGATGGTTAAAGAACAGAAGATTCTAGTCTAGTCTAGTCTAGTCTAGCCTAGACTAGTCTATTCTATTTTGGGAGTCAGTGTCTCTTCCTCTAAAATATTTTTCTTTTTTACCTCCTTATTGCTATTTAATATAAATAGAAATTTCCAGAAGCTGCAGTGAAAAGCAAGGTCCGTTTTACTGTACAGCTCTTCTGAAGATAGAGCATCAGACAATTCATGGTAAAACAACAGCATCATAAGGGAAAGTAGAGATGAATTGTCACCAAACATTAAAGTGTTGCCTAAAGTTGCAAATAGTTTAAAAATTAAAAAATCATTTAGAAGTTTGGTTTTTTTTAAATCTTTAAAGTGCTAATTTGCCACAGGTGTCTCAGTCTAATCAATAAGTTGAATCTACTTGATGAGCTTAACAATACATTCAAGGGCTTAAGAAAAACACAGCAAGAAGTTTTGAGCTACTCCAATAAGACACTGAAACAAGAGTGTGTTGTTATGGTTGGCACAAAAGGAGACTAGAAGCCAAGGGAGCACTTTATTGAGCAAACAAAGTCAAGTCTGATGGGCTGCAGTCCTATGGTGCAGCATTTTATAGGATTATGGTCTCTAAAGGCTCTTTCCTAACAGTAAAACAGTACCTTCTCTTGTTTTAAAATATACTAGCATGTCAATCTTGGTAACCATAAACTTTCATTAATTTACGTTCTGGGCATGGCATAGATACCAGACAAAAAGCTCACCCATATATATTTTTCAAAGAGAAAAAAAATGACCTCATGATTTAAGCACTACCTCTCTCCAGAGAGAGATTTATATTCAAATCCTGCTCAGCCACAAATACGTCCATGACTCAGGGCATGTTGTTTAGGTTGAACTCAAAGTATCAAAATCTCAGTTTACATAGGAGACACTCATGTTTCCAAAACCAGTTGCCCAATCCAGGCAGCACTTCAAACCTGATGGATTCCTCATTTGGAACTGCAAGGGACCCAGTGGGCTCAGCTGAGGTTTGGAGGGATGAAGAGAAAGCTTCATCCACTCGTAGCTGGGACCAGCATCCAGCAAAGTACTCCGCTTTCACTTGATTTTCCAAAAACAGAATGGAGGGAGAAGGAGATAAGTTTGTTTGCACAATAAGTGAGCAGGTCAAGCAGCGATCCAGGAAGAGACAGTGCTGAAAACCATTTCCAGCTGGCAGCTCATAGCTCCTTTACTATGGGACTCTAACAGCCAGGCTAAGGATGGACTCTGGCAGAGCACTCCTCACCTGCCTCTTGAATCGAACCCCAATTTAGGACACCAAGAGGCACTCTGTCAAAGAGCAGAGAGCACGGTGTCCAAAAGAGCCTGGTAGAGATTGGGGAGTTGGGGAGTCAGGTCTCTCTTCACAGTATTACTTACACATTTTATTCAACAAATCTTCAGTGATGCTGCAAGCCCTATTATTTTTCATTCAGCATGACTATAAGGCAAACAGTATTATTTGACTGTATTCCAATAATCCTCTTAGTGGTAATATAAACATGCAGCAGGAAGATGACTCTGGCTGTCATTTTCAGGAATGTTCTATCTATTAGCTTCACAGACATTATTTCTCAGTAACTTTATAATTTCAATCTTTCCACTGAAAATGGTTATTAGTTTATATTTCTCTCCTAACAAAAGCATTTTTTACTTCTAGGAGCTTCTTTGCTGCCCTCTTAAGCACTTCGCTAGAACAGCAGAGATGAATGAAAAACTTTATTATGTTCAGCAACAAGGTGTTAGAAATAGTTTCAACTTTGACTCTAACTACTTCTAAAAACATAAATATTTTCTGATTATATAAAAAATACCCTGCCAGAATTTCCTTAGTGTGATGGTTTAGCCCGAATCACCACACAGTTTCCTCGCTCACCCTCCCCCTCCCCAGAGGGATGGGGGAGAGAATTGGGAAGGAAGGAGAACTCGTGGGTTGAGATGAAGACAATTTACTAAAATAACAAAGGAAAACTACAATAATAACAGAATATAAGGATATTAAAATATACAAGGTAAACAATGTACGTTTTCTCACCACCCGATGTCCCAATGACCGATACAGCCCGTCCCGAGCAGCGATCACGGAAACAAAACCGAGCGGCAAGCAAAGGAGCAAAAAGGGAGCCAGCAAGG
>WHYT01015629.1:62428-128290 GCA_009806455.1 Tetrax tetrax | reverse complement strand
AAAAAAAAAAAAAAAATAAGTTACATCACTTACAAGTGTATTTTTTCACCTGAAATTTGTTTTTATTAAGAAAATACATGCTATTCAGTTTAAAACTAAGATACAAAAAAAAATACAGGAAAGTTTAATGAAGCTATGAAAGACTCTTTATTAAGAACAAATACTTCCCAAAACATCACATCTTTCTGAATACTTGGTATTTTTGAAGGGTTTTAGTCAATTCATAACTGTGTATCTAAAAGGCTGATACAATGGTATGTGATCATACCCCATCTGAGAAGATTTTAAAACTCACTTTCATAAACCTCAAAACTTCTTGTTAGCAGTGCATTTTCATTGATGCTAACTTTCTGTTTGGTAGCATAAGTACCACAGGATGCTAGGTAAGTACACTATGAGTCCGTAGGATAATTCTGAGTTCCACATACGTGGTTTGCTCGAATGCCTTTGAATCAAGTAACCATTGTGCATCAGTCAAAAGAAATCCACTTGGCATGACAGAATGTGTCTTTCAACAGCTTAAACAGCAGCACATTAGAAGGTTAGAGAAACAAAGGGAAGAACTGTGTTTATACAATCAAAGAGATGGGAAAGTACGGGCCTTATTGATACATGTCAGTAAGTCCATTCCCGTGGGGTAAACAGGCTTCAATCTGGATCAAGAGAAGAAACATTAATGATCTGCTCTGGAAAGAGAAGCTAGAGCAAATGTGTGAGCAGCATCAGCTGTGGAGAAAAGCCTATTTCCTACAGGGAATACAAATGAAGAATTTCACAGGTGAGTTGTCTTAAATGCTACTAGTTTTCTTCATTATTTGAATGATTAATAGGAGAGTGATTTTTATCTCCTGTCTTTGTAGGCAGAATTCTTCACTGAAACATAAAGGATCTCTGTCTCACTAATAGGAAAAAAAGAAAAGTCCTTCAAGGAAAAGTTGTGTGGAATTAAAGTTTTTAAGATTAAAACAGTAAGAGAGTGAGCATGATGTGGCCATCTTGCAGGACGTCAGAAAGTCATATGTTTCACACAGTAGCTATGCTATAGCAATGTAGTTTATATTGTGTTCATTTAAAGTAAACAAATTCAACTTTAAAGTTCCTAATGAAAATGGAGTAACTATTAAATAAACTGGAAAATAATAAAAGTAAATTGATTATATTTTTAATGCTATATACAATATATTAAATTCAGTGTTTTAAAGTCACAGAAGAGAGGATGTGAAAATTATATTCCCTTTTCTGGGCTTTAATACCACTAATTAAAAGACTGTAATTAAAATGCAAATTAATCTATAGAGCAGATGTAAAGACAAAAGCTTTGGTGAATATGGAATATCTGAGATATCATTAGCAACATCATAGCACATTAGATTACTGCTACTGAATTGGAAATATAATGCTCACTGTGATGAAAAGATTATAAATTAAATCAGATGGCTGTACCACCTAGTGTTTTAATTTCCACAAACTTCATTGTGAAACACTTTATTCTCTGAATAATAACTTTCATCATCATCAAAGGATTATTAAATCCTTAGCTTAAAACACTGACTCCTCTTTGTATGATTTTTCACCTGAAGAGTATTTCTTATGTCATGTTCTGCCATCTGGCAAGTAGTGTAACGTAATGCTGTTGATCTGTCATATATATTTATATGCTTATATAAATAAACTAATGACAGAGAAGTAAAACAGTAATTCCTGGGAATGCAAGAGCTCATCAAGGGGACAAAGTGATGGACTCAGGGATGCACTGGCTTTCAACAGATTTCATTAACTAAATAGTTTGCAGGCATGAATAAGGGGTCTAGAAACAAAGGTATGCATGATATTTCTATACAGATGTGCAGACAGATGAGCACCCATTGCTACCCACAACTGCCAAAGCACCCATAGTTGTGTTCAGGCTGCTTAGACTGCACTCCCTAGCTGACAAGGTGCTGAGGTGCTTGTAGTGATTGGCACTTTGCCACATTGCTTTGTTTCCTTCTCTAAACAGGCACCTTAAATTTCAGTTAGATATAAATATTCCTGTGCTTTTCTCCACATTTGTGAAGACAACGTAACCAGGTGACATGGCTATGCTTCCATAGATGTCATCTAAGCAACACCTCTCATCTCCCACCCATTCACCTGTATCTGCCTACCCTGCATCTCTCATTTCGGTGAGCACAACTACTAGGGAGCTGCAGTCAACCAGGCTGTATACTGATGCAGCTTAAAATACAAACTGCTGTTCTGGGAAAAGTGAGGGGACAGCCCATGCCAGAAGTCAAGGTGTGTTTCCTCAGATACCTGAGCCTGCTTAAGAGTCCTCCCCATGGAGGGGCACAAGGCTTGCTCCCCATCTGGCCTGTGGAACAGCCCCTGCTACTCATTTTGACTTTGAAGCTCCACACAATAACACGTGTAGCCAGAGTTTCCAAGTTATCTGCATAGCTTAGGCACTTGGCTTTGGAAGTATATACTAATGCAATATCAAAACCTGTAATAACTTTGCTAAATATGTGACCATGAGTGCAGTCATGACTTTTTAGTGTTCAGGTGTTGGTGAGTTTTGACTGCATTTAGTTCCTATTATCGAACTCTTGAGTGTTCAGTACTTCACAGCATCCTTTAGAGCTTAGAAGTGCAACCTGATACATGGTCTGGTGTAGGCAAACACAGACATGTTACATCCCACACATGGGATATGCAATTTAAGTGTAAATGCCAAGACCCCCTGGGTTTCTTCTCACAAATGAGCATGCCAATCTCAATTAACCATACAGTGTTTATTTAGAAAGTTAAGATCTTAATTTCTGAGGGCAATACAGGATGTGAGCCACTTCCTTCAAATCCAGACAACTGCAGTACAAATTCTTTTATTACTTTTCCAGACTTAAAAGTGATAGGTGAAAATACACCTAAAGGGAGTGGTCCCATTTCTCATGGGCCACTCTGCCTTTGCTGACACAGGCAGACCGTGGCATCATTTGTGACCATACTAGCTGTGTACTACAGAAAGATTTCAAAGGGTTCTCTTTAGTCATATTTCATACAGCTATTGCCTAATAAGATATTCAATATACTATTGACATCAGCTGGATAGAAGGAGACTTCATGCTTACAATCTATTGTAGAGTAAAATTAATTCCTTAATTTATCAGCCTAGGTTGTTGTCCACACTGTACTGTAAACATAGCTGTCACTCGCACACAAATTTGACCTATCATAAAGCAACCAAATCTAGCCTTTTTACTCCTAAAGTAATCCTAAAGAGTACTACTTATAAGCCTGTCATTTTATAAAAGAGATTCTCTGTAAAGAACAAAATACGAAATGTTAAATATATAAAAGGAATATAAAAGATTACAGTTTCTAATGAAAAGAATTGACAGCTACTTTATTTTCCCTGCAATTATCCCCTATTTGTACAGATAAGATTGGATTATTATTACCTTAAAAAGAGAAAGTTGAAAAACATCAATTTGCTATTTTGTACCAACAACATTAAAAGAAAAAGGAAAGAAAATCTTAAAAGCCTTAATTCATCTGAAATCTTTAGTAAAATGCTTAGAATTTTCTAACAGAGACTAAGCACTGAAAATTCTTTTACTGACTACTTGAGTGATTTGTGCATTGTTAATTCTTGTATTTCTGTTACAATGCAACTGTATATTGGATTTGAGTTCAGGAGTGTACTCTATACCAGCTATTGACTCAGCTATGTAAAAATTCTCAGTTAAAGGTTCTCAACTATGTTCAGCTGGAATGTAAATAGGTGTGTAGTAAACAAGACAAATACAGCTCTAGATATTTAGCAAAATATTAACAGCTGCAATTTGCAGCTGTCCGGGTGCTCCTAGGTGATATTTTATCGATCCTTTTTCTCATGACTTTTCCCTCTGTACAGGCACTAACACGCTCCTTACCCCTCCACAGTACTGAATTTTCATGAAGCAAGTGGAAATGTAATACCTTTGAGGAATCCACCCTCCACCAAATCTGAATGAAATGAGATTTCTTCAAACATTATCAAGTCAAAGACAGGCCCCATACAACGCATGCGTGCATCCAATTAGACACGTGCAGTGTAATAATCCTAGATATTTCATTTCCATAGGAAACAAAGTTAATTGCAGAGCTGGTCAGCACCATCACGCAAGGTATGATCAGAACATGACAACTGTAAACTTCAAAATCATCTACTCCTTATTTTATTTTTTTTTTCAATTTAAAGGATGAAGCCTGTTAAAATTCCCTTTGTGGGTGAGCTAAGCATTCCAGGACATTTCTCTTTTCATTTGCACACAGTCCCTGCAAACTTTGCTGAATTACTGTGCTTTAAAATTTACTATTTCTCTTTAAACTGACAAGCAGATGACGGAAAACATACTGATGCTCCATATGGCTTGAAAGCTTGTAGGAAATCTTGTTCCTAAAATTGGCATATTTCAATGCTTTTAGAGCTGTGAAAGGCTTTTATGTCTGCCAGTTTTCCATACCATTATTACAATTCTGAAGCAGTGTTTATCACTGGAGGATAGCACCTGGTTCCAGGATCCTGTATGCTATTCTTCCACATTTTCCTCCATGGATCACCTGCCAATGAATCACCAAGGAAACTCGTTACCAAAGCACAAACTACACTGAATGGTACAGCTGACTGTCGGCAGATAGCGTTATTCACTGGACCACTCAAGCATGTTACTTCTTCAATGCTGCACTTCTGTCATGTTGAACGTCTCTGCTATGCTGTTTCCTGTTCTCATTTGTTATTTAATTTTAATCTCATCTGACACACTGGTGTGGGTATTATGTCTGAGCTGCTGTCAGAAAGTGTGTGTGAGGCTATTTTAACAGCTATGAAAAAAAAAATGCAGTTCTCATTCTTTTCATTTGTCATTTATATTGAAGAAGTTGCTTTTTCATTAGCTCACCTTAGGCATGTCATATTCTGGATGAATGAAGGTCAAAGCGAATCCTTCTTTCCCACTGTTTAATGTTTACCTCCAGTTTATGTCAGGCTATGATTTTCTGCCAGTCTCCAGAAAGGCTCAGGGACTACTACACATAAAACACAGATTATGACACTAAGGATTAAGGATTAAGCTGCAACGTGGATGCTTCAGACCCTTTTCACGATGCCTGACACCATCAAGCAAATATTTTCCGTGACAGCTTGAAGACTTCTAGAATACAACCTTTTAATTCTTGGGTTAACTTCTGCCTTTCCCATCTACTGTCTATAAATTCCAGGTTTCAGTCCCTGTGTTTTGGACACTCCTTTGTGTGGATTTCCCAGGGACTCTGATGGGACTGCAGCAGTTGGTCAAGTGTCCTGGCCAGATATCTGCACTGTCCCACTGTGGCTCATTTCTTTCCATTCACTGGAGGAATGAGGAACATCTCATTTGCTCCTGGACACTCACTCCCAGATTTAAGGCAGAGGCTCCTCATTAAAGGCGCTGTACCCATTAGCCGGTGTTCCTTTACTCGCCACAGCTCACAGTTCATCAGTTCAAAGCTGATCCCACCAGATAATTTAAACCAATGAACGTCACCGCTCCGCAACTACTGAGCACAGTCCTCCACAGACAGCTTGGTTACCTTTCATCCTGATGAAGCTCTGAACGGTTTTATGATCTCTTTTCCTATTTAAATGAATCTATCATATTAGTGAAATAATTTAATGCTGGTTACAGCTTCAAGATTCCAAAATCTAAATTAAAGAGATTTTTTTTTTTGTTATAGCTACATTTCTATTAGTCCAAAACCAAACACTACTTTTTATTTGAAAAACTCAGATATTAATGATACTTGCTAGTTTTCAGGTTTTGCTTTTCTCCACTTCTGCACTTATGTAGGGCAATTTACTACATCTCTGCTTAACGATGCCAACTTTAACTTTTTTTTTTTTTTTTCAAAAATCCATCAGTTGTGGACACCGATAGAAACAATTTAAATGAGGATAAAATTGGAGTAAAAAACTGAGGCAAAAATGGCTCAGGGATTCATTGACTAATCTAAGATATTCACTGACCTGAAAAGCATGGTAGAGTTATGAAGATAAAAATCTATTTAAACTATTGACAGATTAAAAACTTAGATAATAGTTATCATCTCACCAAACACCATAGATTTTTAATAATTGTGAATAAATGAAGGGTGATTTTAGATGATGATGACATTAAAAATAATGGTGTTCCTATTTGGGGTGTGCACTGTATGCCAAATGACATCTGACAAGATACAGAGATTCTGATGTCACCGTGTCATCATTTCAAAATATCATAACTTTATTAAGAGACTGTCCTTGATGAATACTTTAATTCAGGATAAAATTAAACAACTGATTGTTACTCTTCCTATTATTGATAATAAAGCTAGTTAAGGAGTATACTTAAATCTATTGTGAATCAGGCATCACTGTAACAATATGTAAGGCTTAGATTCCTTCTCAGTAGAATATTTGATAGCAAATTTAGTACTTCCAGTTAAAAAAAAAAAAAAATAGAGAAAATACTTTTTTTTCAGTCTTTGGTCAGACACTGATTTTAAAAGGCTGGGAACAACAGCTCTTAGGACTAATGTCTTAAGGATTGCTTAGGACATTCTGGCTGGTAAAGGATATAATAGAGTCTTATTAAAGCAAATGGCTAAACTTCTACTGACTTTTCTGTAGCCACAAAGCTCATAAAATACTGCCTTTCCATACATAAAGCCCCATTCATTTCTGTAGGTCTGTTTAGGTGTATAAATCTTGACTCAGCTGTTAACAGAAATAATAATAATGACAAATGAATAGTGTGGTAATGTCCCTGTTGAAGTGCAGATCTGCAGCTCTTATTTTGAGTGGAACATCCTCACAGGATTGAAAGTTTTAAATTGCATGTAAGAGAAGTAAGAATTGACACACATTCAAGAAATAGATTGAAGAACCTGGCACAAAATGCTTGTTTGGAACAAAGAGGAAAGCTTTGATTATAAGACTGGGAACATTGTATGAGAGCCTTTAAGTTGGAGGAGTTCGGGAAAAATTTTTAATACTTCTGACATATCATGAGTTACTTCAAAGATAACGAGTGCCGAGCAGAAGTAGCATTATCCTTCAATCTTTGTCATCTTTTTTTTCCCCCTGGGGTAAAAAAGATCCTAACACTTACCTTTGTTCTCAGTGATCTACTTTCTTTCCTCATAGGTGTTTCAATGAGTTTTCATTGCCTTGAGTAAGACATTTTAAGACAGTAAGACTGCAAAACATGGTATAATGTTGACAGTCTCTAGACAGTTGCCGAAGACTGTCTTGATAATCCATTTCCTGAAAAAAATCCTGGTGGATTAAGTTTACACCAGAAGCTGTTATGTTGGATCATATGCCCCCATCGCTCTAGGCTTTCATCACAACTGATATTGTTCATTGTCCCATGTAGCATAAAGATGACCGAGAAAACAGTACCAGTCTAAATCCAGATTGTCCCTCTGGCTAGACTGACACAATATGATCACAGACCCAAGTCTGATCAAGATCAACCTGGCACTGCTGAGTAATGCAGGAGGGCTGACACTGCTATCATAGAACCATGCCTGTCAGCAGCTGAGCTCAGGTGCCATTGAAGACTTCAAGGTATAACATCCAAAATCCTTTGGGAGTTACATTTAATGTTGTAGTCACATGCAAAGTTTAATTTTGAATACAAAGTTTGTATGGTTATATATTATAAAGCAGATAAATGCTTCTTTCTTACCCTTTTCCTCCTTCCTTTTGCTTTCAGCCATGCATTTACAAGACGTGATATTTACAGAGAAATGAATGTCAGCTATTTTAGGATTCATTCCTTCAGTGCTCATATCACTACTTAGTAAATATGTTCTCCTGTACTTCGATTATGCAAGCCAAAACTGCCTGTATTTAATTATTATTAAGAAACCTGACTTGGATTCCTATTCTTTTTGATGTGATTTAGGGCACTGTGACAGCTTTCTGCTGTCATTAGTGATTATTTCTGAAACACCAATGTCTAAATGGCAGCAATGTTGCTTAGACAAGAAAAGAGAACATTCTAACAGTTTATCTTTCATTTGACTTAATTTTTCCAGAAATGCATGATACCAAAACCTAATTTATCACATCACAACCTTTTCATCTCTTAAGTAAGAAATTCCCCAATTGCTTTAGTAGCTTTTGATCCACTTAGCTGCAGAGTAGCAAAGATTTTAAATATGAAAACAACAGTGAGAAGAAACAATATTGGGCTAAAAGTACTAAAAAAAGCCAGAAATCTTGAAAGTCTATTTTGACAAAGACTCTGAGAGCAGAGCGAAGACAATACCTGCCCTCAGCTGTCACTAAAAGGTACTACAGGCACCTGAGCAGCCTCTTCAACAGTCAGGACACTACCAAACGTGACTTTAATGAAGATGTGGTTGCACACCTTTTGAAAACTAAGGTTTTATAGATTATTTACTCCTAAAAAAAAAAAAAAGTCTTTGGGAAAGCTGTGGCTTTGGGGGTAAAGTCCTAAAGCACAACAGAATCTTCCCTGTTACACACAGTAGCTATATTCTCATTCTGCGCTAGCTGCTGAGCTACTATAAATCAGAAAAATTACAAATGTCCTATATGCTCTCCTCAAGCTCTCTAGAGTTCTTCCTGAATCATCCCCTCTTTGGCTGCGTACATATATGCACGGGTACATACACATGTCAGATACACTTGGAAACATTTCAGTGCCTGGCCTGGAAAACTCTTGAATGACTTCATTTTAAGGTTTTCCTTCCTTCTTTGCTTTACCTTATGTTTTTTTAATGAAAATTTTGCCATCTTTCTGTGATATTACAGTAACATTTACCACTACTGGTGTGATGAATAGTCCAACCCAAATTGCTGGTCATCAAACACAGAATGTGACAAGGACATCTCCTTGCCTGCAACCAGAGCTCTGGCAGCTGTGATTGTGTCTGTAATACCCTACTACAGTGTCCTTGCTGAAGTCAGTTTTGCTGTCATTTCCTATTAGTTATGAATTTATAAACGATGAAGAAATCTTTTTTTCTCAGTTAGAAACTCTAAACCCACAATCACAGCTTCCTAAAACTACAAGCAAAATCTAAACAGCATCACAGAAGTAAACTTTCACTCTGCTGGAGCTTGACTGATAGGAGGAAAATAATTGTGAATAATTTACTTAAGATAGTGGAGTATTTTGCTCTTTAATTCTAAGTAGCTGGCATTTCAATTTCCTCTACAGATATTTAGGTTTTTTCTCCTGTCCTCAAAAAAGCCCACAATAAAACTAAAACAGTAACTTCACTAAAAATAATGCTTAATATTGCTCATTCTATGTCACAGATAATTTCAAAGCTTAACTCAATACAGAAATCAAATACATCTACATATGTAGATATATTAAAACAATCTGCAAAATTGCACACAATGCTTAAATGCTTCCATATATGAAATGGAAACAGGTCGACACCCCCACTACATCTCCTCTATTCTATAAATAAGAAAAAGTCATCACATAATACCTGCCTTCATCTTCTGTTCCGCATCTCTGTTTCTCAATATTGATTTGCTGCATTAGGGATCCTTTATCATACACTGTATGGAAAATGAGCTGAGATTGTGAAAACAAAAACAAAAATAGAGAAGGTAACATTTGTTACCACCTGCCTTCTCATGAGCATACATCTCTTTACAATCTAAGTATTAATATTCTTCGTTCTCTGTATTTTCTATCTTTATATGCATAGTCAGAAATGAGAGATGCATTTTAGTTAGAGATCTTGAATATGACACCTCAGCATCTGTATTAATTGATCTTCCCACTGCTTTTGCACCGTTACAGTATTTACTCGCACACTCTTCATATATGAGTTCAAGTGCTCTTAAGATATAAATAGAAAAAAAATGTTTATATTGTAGTAGCCTGGGTAGAGTGTAGCAGGTGGTAAAATTAAGTAAATAGGACTAGATTGTGATGTAGTACTGGATAGATAGATGTAGAATCTTATTATAAGTTTCTAGGAAAAGATAAAGTTTATTTAAAAGTACTGTTTTCTAATCTTTACTCAGAAATTTTTCTGAATGTCATATTGGCACATGAAGTCTGATATTTCACCCAGATACAATCATCAAATTCTTGTCCTTTGATGCTTCATAAAAAGAAAATTCAGCAACTGTCAGATTCATTCACCTATAACTTCTGTGGGACTGAGCACTCATAACTCCCAGGAAAATAACAGAGCACCATCGTTTCTAAGAAGTAAACCCATTAAGAATAATAAAACCTGATCAAATATTTAATAAGAGGAGTCAGCAGACGTAAAATCCACAGGTCTCATCACCGTAGCAGAAATAAATATCCCAACTAGCTGAATGTGCTGTAGTTACCACTGATGTAGTATGTTTTTTTTCAGGTGAGTGTGAGAATGACAACAGAAGAATTAAGAAAAAAATGTCAGAAAATACTTCCTCAGGACTCTATTTTCAAACATAGTAATGCAAGGCAAGGTCTAAGCATTTCCTGTTTTTATTGTTAATAGTATTGTTCTATAATGCACATAATGGTTATAATTACTCCACAGAAAAAGCATTTTCACCCTCAAGTCATAGACCAGAGGAGGGAAATGCTTTACAATTTCTAACTGCCTTAGAGTGTCATAGAAAACTAGCTATTTTTAAAACAAAATTAATTACACTCCACAGCTCTGAAGCTGCACCTTTAGCTTGCTCCAAGTAGTTTTAAACTCTTGATTTTGACAGAGAATGTTTGTTCAACATGCTTACTCACATGTACGACTAGACTTCGTATAACTCTTTGTTCTGCTAAAGAAACCTCAGTGTGAGGCTCGCCACACATTGCAATTATATGAAATGCAAACAGAGGCACGAAGAAACAGCTGTTTTCCCAATATAGCAAATCTTTAGGGAAATTTGTGCAGAAAGAAGCAGCGAATGCACCAGCAACCACACTCTGATAATTACTGCAAAGTAAAAGAACATCTACATGTAAGAAGAAGTAAAAACAACACTGGAGCTAATGAAAAGAAAAATGAAAGAAAAAAAAAAAAAAAAAAAAAAACAAAAAGAAAAATACCCTCTTTTTTTTTCCTGAAGAGATAACTAGCATATTACTCAATAATTTAATTCTGACACGTTTTTGTTGCTTGATAGCTCATGCTTTTTTTTGACTGAAATAATTTATGTTTCATTCAGTAACAGAAGCTTCCCTGCTCTTTCAAAAATAACTAACCAGGACCTGAGAATGCCAGCTGTGATATGCAGTAGAGTCATTTACTACCCAGCATTCATTCTTGGGCAAGCCCATAGAAAGTCAAATTCACCTTACACTTTATTTAAATCAAATGAGCATTCTAGATTCATCCTGAGACATGACATGAAAATATTATGCAAAACAGAAAGTCAAGACAGACTACCATGTCTTATTATCTGCCTCAATAACTTTGCAAAAGTTCACAGGAAAACATAAAGCAGTATGTTACAAGTCCGTGTTGGAAGATTTGTATAAACCAGCTGGTTGGAAATCTTGCAATATTTTTCTCAGAAGAATAATTACACTTTCCAGTTGTATGTTGGTTAGGGGAAAAAAAAATGCCCAACTGACTTCTCTGATATGTTTCTCTTTTATCTTTCCCAAAGAAAATGCAGCCAAGGGACACAAAATGGATTATTCTGAATGCAAGCTGCTGTTGTGCCAAATCTGTTTTTTCATAATTTCCAACTGTCATTAGCTACCCACACCAAAATAGTTTTTCTTAGTTTTTCTAAGCTATTTCCACCAATATAGTTTGTTTGGGATTATTTTCCAAGTTTTTTTCCACTTCTAAAATAGTTATAAAATCAAAATGTTATACTGGAGATATTTTAGAATGTACCTATAGCTAAAGTTTTGATCCAGATAAAATTAACTATTACTACTAATAATTTGTGAAGTGCAGAAATAAGTCACATGAAGATAAAAAGAACAGAAAAAGAATAAACAATCATGTTTACAGGAATATCAGAAATTCTACGTTCTACAAATGTGATTCAGAGGGAATGGTGATGATAGTACAAATTTTGCCAGTGAATTAAATGCTAGTAGTTTATAAATGTTTTTTGTTTTAATCAGTGTATTTTCCTTCCATGAGAAAAAAAAAATTCTGCATAATACTCATTTTAGGCTGCCCTTAGAATCTTACATGTTCAAGATTATTTGCACCTCTTTTACACAGACAAAACTATCAGTTTGGAATTTTAATTTCCATGAGCCACAGATGGGAGAAAGATATTGCCACCAGAGCTCTGAAAACCAAGAAAAAAAGTGACATTTTCTCCCAGCCAACTGATTGTTTTTCTTGTCTGCTTTGCCTGTTTATACTGATAGCTCTTCTACTGGTTTCTCTATTCAGAGATCACTGGCAAAAACTGAATCCTGATCTTTGTTCCTAGGCACAGCTGTAATAAGCATGATTATCAGTCTTGCAAACATCAACCACACTTTTTAAAGCTGTAACAACTCAGCTACATGTTCCAGGATCACATGAGTGCTGACACAGGTGATCATGCTGATCTTCACCTCAGGACCCACAAATTTTCTTTAATCATGCTACCTAGTACAGATGTGTACAAACTCAAGGAAAGACGAAGTTGTAATATTGATGGGGAAAGCAGTAAGAGGGAGTGTATATGTTTTATAAAACATGCAAATACATGTTAAGAAATTTGTTACAAATTTGCATGAGTAGGAAAGTTAAATACTAATAAATATACTAATGTGAGGTTTTTCTGATAACATTTTAAGATAAAGTTATGTTTATTTCAAATTCCTTGAAAAATTTTTTATTCACTGTTGAATTTTCATCCACTCTCCCATCCTTTTCACAGCCCCTTATTACTGTCCAGAAACTGCACCAACATTAAGTTTTTAAACAGTGAATTAGAGTGCATGGCATTTATGGTACAGCATGCATTTAATAATTTGTGTTAAATATGATTTGTTTTAATCAGTTTTTTAACCACAATTTGTTTAATGTACTCAACTCAGCTTACTTTCAGGAATGAGGAATGATAAATTGAGTACAGTATTGATTATGTTGATTAATAGATGTGGTGATTAATACCTTTCTTGCCACTCTCAAAGTCAGTCCAGATGTACCTCAGACACAACTATTCTCAGTCAGGCTTTTCTGCCCATGCAACTTTGTGTTAAGTTCTCCCTAATAATCTTCTCCTGTGCTTTGACTCTCCTTCCAAAAAATACTAGATTGTGATATAATCATGCCAAAAAAGGCAATAAAGCAATAGCAGATGAGAATGAATGCATAGAGGGTGGGCCAATGGGATTTCTCCATATTAGAGATAAATGTAACCCTCTTCAGGAAAGATAAACACCAAATTCCTCCAGTATTCTCCTCCCCTGCTAAACGTCTGGAAAGTGAGTTTACAGTTATTCAAGAAAAACATGAGTAACACATCATTTACATATTTGGTAATTAATTTGGTAAAGCAGGGATGGCAGGAATCAATCAAGGAACTTTTTTTTTTAAAAAAAAAAGCTGAACTAAGCAAAATGTACAGCTAGAATACGGGACCATACCTCCCAGGTAACCTGCACTGAATACTGTGATTACATAGGCTCCTCTAAGCACTGAGAGCTTTAGGAAATGAAAACTAATCCTGTTTTTTAAATCATTTTCAGACAAACTTAATCAACATGCTTGGACTTAAGGTCAAAGCTTCTGCTAGCTTCTTTTATTTCTTATTTGTCCAGTGTTACTTAGAGGGTTTCAGGGAGACTTTGTAACTGCGTATTGCATAAACTGCTAATGGGGCTTTTGAGTGGGATTGCTGCTAAGAGGCTAAAGAATCTTCTCTCTACTTCTTCCTCAACTGGAAAACACTGAAATAATTGATTTTAGATGCTAGTATGGACAATATGTGTATATTACACATATACACAATGTACTTACAAATAAATATGAATGCTCAGACAAGACATCTGTAATTTAGGAGAACCTCATTTTTATTATGTACTGTCACTTGAAATTGAAAATTATCAAAAGTTAAACCAGGGCAAAAAAACCCCACCTGTTGGGCATGTATTTTTGAAAATTTAAAAGAGGTAACAGAAAACGAGAGTGGAAAATTAATTAGATTGGTGGAGTGTACAAATGACAGCAAGAGGTGTTTCTACCCAATCTCTTGGTGCTCTTTTCAGTGAAAGGATGCAATCCCAGACCCCAAAGCACCTCAGAAGGCCCTGAAGCTAAGATAAAATCCCAGTGGAACAAGTTAAATTATGTGCAGCAAATTTAACAAGTGAATAAGCAAGGAAAACAAGGGAAAGGAACTGAGGGAATACTCCTTGCTAGAAGAGAGTAGCAGAACATGGCATCATACAAGCACAGAAACAGTGACGATCTCAATCCTGTCATGTTCACTCTTTCAGCAACAGACAACAGTTTATTTACAGAACACCACCTTTTTTCACTAGCTATGAAACCATTTGTTTACTATATATCAAGACTTCATCAGAAAGTTATGTGAAGGTACATGAGACTTTAAGAGCGTTTTATCTGCTCTGTCATCTCAGTTCGGAACCTTCTTTAGTCCTGGTCAAGTATCAAAGAGGTTCATTAGGAACATCCAGCAGAGATTTACCAAGATTTACCAACCATTCCTGACCAACTGAATTGCCTTGTATGATGAAATGACTGGCTTAGTTGATGACATTCACCATGACCTCAGCAAGGTTTTTCAGGCAGTCTCCAATAGAATCCTACCAGCCTAACTGAAAAGGCTAGAAGCGGAACAGAAACCCCAAGCAGTGGCACCAGCCAGTTGGAGCCAACTGGCTGCAGAAAGCAGCTTTGCAGGAAAGGACCCAGGGCCTGGTTGACACTAAGCTGACCATGAGTCACTGTGCTCTCATAGCGACAAAAGCTATCCACACCCTCAGCTGCATCTGGGAGAGAGTAAGCATCAGGGAGTGCTTCTTCCCCTCTTCTCGGCACCTGTGAAACCTGACATGGAGGACTATGCCATGTCTGGGGCTTTGCAGTATAAAAGAGACTCAGAGCTGAGGCCAGTGGGATTGTCAAAGGGCTGGATTACATGACATTGAGAAGATGCTGAGAATGCTAGGATATTTCAGATTGGAGAAAAGATTATTAAGAGTCTTCCTTGTAAGTGATCTAAGAGCCACCTTCCACTACCTAAAGGTGCTCATAGAGAAGATAGAGCCAAATCTTTCTTGGATGCACACAGTTAAAGGACAAGAGGTAACACACAAACTATGTCAAACAAAATTCTGAGTAGGCATGGGAGATTCCTTAGACATAGAGTTTTAGATTAAAGTTCACCACAAGAGAGGTTAAGCACTGGAGCAGCGTACCAGAGAGACTGTGAAAGTCCATCCTTGGGGATTTTCACAACTTGACTGGACAAAGTCCTCTGCAACTTGATCTGATTTCTTAGTTAGCTATGATTTCAGGGAAGGACCTGAAAGGTCCTCCCACAGAGGTCCCTTCCAGTCTTAAATGCTTGATGATTCTGGTTCGAAGACTTCAAAGTGCTCAGAAGTTCATCCTTAGCAAGGCTGTTATTTATTTATTTGGTAAATAGGAAAACATATAGATTCAGGACTGCTATCATTCCTTTCCATAGTTCTGAGAAATTTCAGCATTTTTTTGTTAGAGAAAGTGTACATTGGAGAAGGTTAATGAAGAACATTGTCATTGTTCTCATACTAGAGATTTATCCCAGACTGATTGACTAAAACATTTGAAAATTATCTTGTACCTCTACATTACAGTATGTACATGACGATTTCTGTAATGAGTGACTAAGACAATTAAAATAACAAATAAATACAACATGTTCTAACTACAAGGTTACAATTCTCCAACCTTCCATGGTATTAGAAAGAAGATTTGAATCGATGGAAGAAGATTATGTTTTCTGAGAAAATCCCACCAGACTTCTAGTTGTTTCTTTCCATGTAAAACTTGTCTTGTTTCCAAAACTGATATTACTCATGCCTTTGCAGGTAGTACAATCTGTTTTTCTACACCTTACAAGTATGATTACCATAGGAACTAGTCATGAGATAGAGAACCAGAAAATGTCATCAAAACACTAGCTGATTAACTGACAAATACCTTCTGTTGCAAATCTCTTTCCAAAAAAATCCAACCTTGAGGGAAGTATGTGAAAACTGCATTTATTGCATTCTCCTGTCTCACACATGTTCCCAATAAACCAAGATTAATGTTATTTTTACCTTTTTTAACTACAGCTAAGTGAATTGAATCCCCTTGGTAGCTAAATTAACAAGACTTACTTTTTTTTTTTTTTTTCGCTTTTGGATTTTTACTGAACATGCATACTGAAATACACATTCCAAATGTTACCACTTCAATTGTTTCCCTTAGCTTTTGCCTTTTCCTTCAAAAAAAATTCTGCATTTAAAAAATTTTCTCTCAAACATTTTTTCTATCCTTAACATTATCACTTAACATCATACTAAAAAGTAGATTGTATGTTTAGTGATATGGTAAATTATTTTTCAGTGTAATAAATTTTTCTTAAGTCAATTTCCGTAAAGAGATAGTTAAACATATTATATTTTTAGACATGGACACCAAGGAGCTTTATGAAAATTCTAGTTTAAAGAAAAAAAAAAGACAGAAAAAATGAGGTAAGGTGGGTATTTTTACAAGCATTCTTTTTCATTAGTTATGAGATTTTGTTATTTAAGTGATTAAATCTGGTTCTAATATTTCCAATTTTAGAAATAGATTATATTATTATTAAACTGTATGCAATCCCAGTTATTTTAATTATGTGGTTAGCTGTTTCTATACCAAGGTGTTTACAATGTGCTTAGATTTACCAGGTTTGAGTACTTTTTATTTATTTATTTAGTTATTTATTTAGTTATTTATTTAGTTATTTATTTTGACATTTATTTCAATTTTTATAATCCAAAAATACATCATAGTTTTGTGTTATTCTTCTGTGTTTTTTTGTGAATTTAATACCTGTATTAAGAACTCTTAAGACAGCATAGATACTAATGTCTTCAAAGTGTTACAAATTAATATAACTCAGCGGTGTCATCTTCAGCTTCACTTTCACCTGTTTACTGTGACTCAGCCTATGATTAATGGAGCCAATCCTGGCCTGAAGCCTGAAAGCTACTCTTTATTAATTTCCACTTTTGTGCCATGCACTGAAGAACATCATATAGCCTGGAGTGCACTCCTCCTCTCCTCTTTAGCTTAACCCAGAAAGTTCAATTTAAAAAATCACTATAAAAAGAACTAGGAGAAGGACATAAAATAAAATAATATCTGTAGAAAGTAAAGAAATAACTATGCCTGAATTGAAATATGTGATAAGGGTAACAAGAAGAATGTATTGAGAACAATCATTTTTGGTACGTTTAAAGTCTAGTAGTTATTCATGGCAGGAGGTGCTGCACTGCCTAAGAGTCCTGTCAAATAACTTTGGTTCATCAGTATCCCATGTAAAATGCAAACAGTATTTTTAAACTAGGAACACAGAGAACATCTGAAGCCAGCCTGGTAAGAAGATTTAGTGCTAATGTGAGGACATTGCCCACAGAGAAGATAATGATCCCCTGCAGGTGACGTGAGAACAGCTCAGGGCTGTGCCATCTTGCACACAGCACAAACTCCATCAGCTCTTCATACCCTGCCTGCAAGCAGCTCCCACTTGGCACCAGCAATGATGCCACCTATGTGTGCCCATCTTTATCTTCGTGTGAAGCAGCATGTTGTCATATGGGCATTTGCTTGGCAGTAGAATTCAATACTTTACAGAATCTGAGTGCCTTTTGTACTGAAATCCATAACACTAGCTCCAGTACATTACACCATATCAGCATTCTGGTAATTGAAGTCCTGTTTTGAAAATGTAAATGAAGAAAATAAAACAAGAAACAGAACAAATTAAAACAAAAATAGAAAAAGGAAAAAAAGCATGGTAAATTCCTGCCTTTTGGACATGCCTTACATTGCTCATATAGAAATCAGTGTCTTTGCTCATTGAAAGCAGAAATAAATCTAGACTGAAAAAAATTTGAAATATGAATTCAGAAGAGTCATATCTAAAAACTACTTTTGTTTCTACTTGTTTTTTTTTTTCTTAATATCTTAATATCTGCAATGACAGTGCCTATGGACATCTCTTCTTCTACATAACAGTTTTCTTGGACTTGTCATTTATAAACAGGAAGAATCCTTCAATTGACTTCTATTAGTTCTCTATTAAAATAATGTTCTTCAAATTACTGTCATTGTTTTCCTTCCTTAAGGTATACAACTAAGGTCAGAGCTGCAACTGAACTGATATTGTTAGCTTTCCCAATATGATATTTTTAGTTACAGCTCTTTGGCTGTCTTTTTGAGGGGCAGGGTGGATGCTGGGGAGAGATAGGAACTGAGCTTGTGTGTTAGTTATAACAGTAGTTTAACTGGAATAAATACTTTTTTCCACAGTGTGGCAGCAAAGCCTTTTAAGAGGAAGAACTGACTCGTCTCATGAACTTTTTGCTAAGTCAGTTGAAAATTATGAATAGCTAAAGTCAGAGTCCATAGAATCCTTGTCTCCAGTGAAATGAATTCTGTTTGGAAGACTAATTCTCTGCTCTAGAATTCCAAATCACAGCAGGATCCTTTCTTAATTTACCATGGTTATTTATTTTTTTAATAGTTCTTTTTGCTATAACAAAAGTCTTGAAATACAAAACAGTTCACAAAAATTTGAATGATGTTTTGCTGTGTTATACAACCATGCTGCAGACCAACAGGCAAAAATGTGAAAGAAACCTTCTGTAATGCCTGAGAGGAAGAACTTAGGAACACGCAGGCAGGCAGTAAGTGTCCTGCAGTTCAGCAAATGAATCAGACACAGAAATGGCACAGAGTGTTCAAAGGCAAATTATGTTGTTTTTTTACTTCCTAATGCCTTCTGTGGATGTGTGTCTGTGTGTGTGCAAATGAGCAAAAGAGAAGGCAAATCTAATGAAATCTAATTCCTGGAGAATGACACGAGACAAAAACACTTACAGCCCCACTCTGTAACCCTCCAGATTCAGAATCACTACTTAAAAAAGCAAAATCATGACCACATTTCTGTGATCCATGGTTAAGTCCCTCCTGATTGCAGCAATGTTCCAGCCCAGTTTTCCATCTCACTTGAAACAAATTAAAGAATGGAGCTCTTTTCATTCCCTCCACTCTCCACCCCTACTTACTAGGTACTACTTTTCTTCTAATCAGATTAAGGCTGTCTAATTTCAAACACAACATGTCTACTTTGATTATCAGTTGACTTTTTACCTTCTTACAACACTATTTAATTCATACTTTAAGTGAAAAGGTGAAATTCTTTTTTAGATGGAGTGATCTCAGTTTCTTAAATGCTTAAGAGAAAAATGTTGCTATTTTGGAAAAGGTAAGAATTATTTTTTTCAGGAAAATTAGTTCTTCATTTCAGTAAGTTTCAAAGCAATCTATCAAGGGAAAGACTTTGTATACTCATGACAATAATCAAAGATTTAATTATGCCTATTCCAACTGAGCAAAGTTAAGCTTTGGTTGATTTATTTTCTGCTATAGATTATAGAAAAATATTAAATTTCAGGAAGTAATGTCTAATGTGAGAATGACTTAAAACATAGTAGTGTCTGCATTATAATCAGTTAAATAAAAGTACTATTTTCTACGTAGAATATCTTATGTGGCATCTAGGATACAGATTATTTAGGCATCTGGCTAAACTTATGTACACAGTGTATTTGAATAACAAAACTACCAGAGGATCTCTCTTAGAATATGTTTGCTCTATACGAACACACGTGTGCACTTTCAGATGCATCAGTTGGTCTTTCTAAGTGTGAATCTAAATCTTATTATGCAAAATTTGTATTTATAGAAATTCACACAAGCCAAAATTAATATGATGTGTGACATTAAAGAGGTTCATTTCTCATCTGGGACTTGCTGACTCATGACTTAAATACACAATGATACATTACTTCTGCGAAAGAGTTTAATGGTGTGTACCAAACAGAAGATGATATTATATTCTAATGTTTAAAACTGTGGGAGGAAATAATTTTGTCTACACTCAAAACAGTCTTGAAAAAATTGGGAGGAATTTTTTTTTAATGAAAGATAGCAATTTCCTTCAATTTTTAATCTCAGCAATGCATGTAAACAGCAAATGACAACATAAATCTTTTAGAAATTATTCTATTGTTATTGTCATTCTGGTAAATCAATACTGACTTCCTGTCTTGTCACCCTCCTTTATCTTTGATAATGGAACAAGGTTGTTTTATCAGTATAAATCGGATTTATCGATGCTTTGCTATGGATGACTTTAAGTCCATTTACTACAAAACTACTCCTACAAGGTCATCCATAATCAGCCCTTAACTTCAATATATTATAAAACATTTCAAATTAATTTCAGAAATGTTTAATGAAAGCAGTTAAAGGAATAGAGCACGGTAGCTGCCTGTGTGCTGCCTGCAGCTATGACACGACCTATTGATTTTAGAGCAAGGTATTACCTATGTTCAAAGGCTCCTTATTAAATGTCAGAAGTTCACAGTCATTTGGCATAATTTGAAACAGACATTTTTAGCTAACACTTTTCAGGTTTAGTGTAGGTTAAATGCTCTGCTCTATTAAATCTCTGAAATTAATACGAATGAGGAAGAATATACAGCCAATGTTTTACAAGGATAACACTGTAATGACACATACAAACACACAAATATATCTGCTAGATAGCTACATACGCTTTACAGACAGAATCTGGATTGTCTGATTATTTCCTGGGACTACTAAATACTGCTTCATTTTGCAGATTTAAAGGAGACTGTCATCTTTAATGAACTCCTGAAGGTACTAGCAGTGGTCCTAAAAGTATGCAAAAGGACATTTATAAAAGAAAATTTATTATTGTGATGCCAGAGTTCTCTATGCAGTAGTCTATTCCCCTGCAAAAGATATCCATAGAAAGAAATGAAATCACTGCTTCAGTAGGATTAACTAGCTTTGTCACTTGGCTGATTATCAAGTAGTCACCATGTATAGCCACTGAACTGGAAACCGCTTGCACTTAAGGAGAAGTTGGAAAAGGCTTGAGTCAAAATGGGCCTTCTGTTTGGCTTAAAACCATGTAACAGTACCTCTTCTTGCTACTGCTTTCAGTATCCACTCTCCAGCAATGCAAACTAAAGCTAGCATTCACATAAACCAAGGCAGGTTCTCGCAAAAATGCAAGCACATTATGTGAGCTAATGTATGTCATGAAGCACCACGCTGTCCTCTTAACGTATTATCTTCACTTCAAAATCACTAACAATCAAATTAAAAATACAGACAGAAATATAAGAATCGTGTTTGGGGGTTGAGGGGAGGCCTAAATTTCAACTTTCCTTCCCATCCTCTCAAAGTCTGGTAATTACATAGCTTTAGGGTAGGGAAGCTCACTGAAGAAAAAAAAAATTACTTAAGTTTGAAATTTATAAATTAAGGTCACTTCATGAAAAATGAGTTTAACTTGCATGGGAAAGAATTAAAGTCTACCTCAGAGAAAAGCAATTAACACAATTCCAAGATTTTGAGCAATACTATAATTCCTCTAGAGAGGAATAAATATTCCACAAGGGGGATGTGATAGCTTAATGAAGTGAGAAATTCTTTTTTATACATATGCATATGTATAACTTGCGTACGTGTTTGCACACAAACACAGAATACTATTTTCTTTTATTGGCTGATGCTGCCTCCACAAACAAGAATTCAATAAAACTATGCAGCTATGGTTTATAGAGCTATTATAATTGTCTAACCAGCTTCACAACATGCAAAATAAACTAAGGAATGGCACAGAGATAAAAAGTAAGACAAAATGTTTTGTGAGAAATTATTACAGACAGGTTCAGATTTAAAGACAAAGCTAGAGCTCATTAGGTAATATTGCCCTATTAGTCTATGAATTTACATTATTATACATACATATATGCACTCTATATAGTTTAACATTGCAATAAAATTTTCATGTTACATGGGTTTAGAAGATACTGTGAAGCCATAACTTTGCTCTCATAGGTAGTGTCTCTAGTTATTTTTCCCTAAGTGCATAGTTACACCATCTATACAAAAGGAATGAGGCCATGCTATTTTAACCCTATTTAGTTAATTGTCCCTACCTTATTTTCTATAAAACCTCAAGGTATATATACAATGGATCCAAACCCACCATTTCATTATGTCCTTCCCATGGTTCCCATCACTACCATGTTAAAGTGTTTCACAGACACTGCTGAACATGTCTTTATACATTTAGCTCATGGAGGAAAAGGTGAAGACTTGCCTAGTCAACACAGTGTACCAGAGTTAAAAAAAAACAGACTAGGCATCAGGGTCTACCAAACGTGCGTAGGTCAAAGATTTAGCTACACCTAACCACAACGGAGAGAGCAATACGTAGTGAAACTTTTCAAAAAGATAAAATATTTTTCTTTCTGTGTCTCCATAAGTAAAGTAATGGGAGTGTACTTTACCAGATTTTGCAAAACATTGCTTTGAGTTTACCCCAGATCTCTCCAGTTTGCTTATTAAGTCATTCTCTTTAATTAATCCTGGTTTAGCATATTTTATATTCATTTACCCCCAAAGGGACTGCAGCAAAAATATTAAAAACAATCAGCATCTAAACAGATGTGCAGAAAAACCTATCTGGAGCCTAATTTTCACCTTTCCCAGCCACAGTCATAGCAAGACAGTTGTTCTGAAGAAGCATCTTTTAAATTCAAAAGAAATTGAATGAAGAAAATATGGGAAAGAAGTCAAGACTGAGCTGACAGAGGCATCTGTAAGATTCAACATTTTTATCTCTAGCTCTCTGCTCTGGGTGCTTCTCCTACCTGCCACTTTAGAAAAACAGGGTTGACAAGGCAAATTTGAGCATTACTTGACATGAAAATAGACTATTTTCATGTATTTTTATCACATTTTATTCACTGAAAAGTTAAAAAGCTCTGGCTGAGTAATTATCCAGAAGTCATTCAAAATTAGGAGGCATTTTTAGAAATGTAGGGCAAAATATGTACTTAGACTTACCAAGCAAAATTAATGCCATTACTCCTGAATAACAAAATATTTATGTACATTTATAGTTAAAGAGATACTACTGTGTAGAAAACTAGACCACGACCTTCAAATGCATCACTTTATTCATGGTAGCATCTTTTTTTCCCACATGGTTAAAAACTTTCCACTTTCTTATGGATGTTTAAACTACTTCACATTTATCAAGGGGATAAGAGCACACAAATGGGAAATTACTATGTTTACTAATTTTATGGTATCTTATATCTTAGTAAAATTTAATGAGCCCTGTCTTTGTGCCTGTAACAACAAACGAACAGCAAACACTTCAAAAAATAACGGTATATGTTCATCTTTAATGAATAGAACAACTAAGTTAATGGAAGCCAGGAATATGCAAAGTTTTTGCGAATTTGGAGGGAAACACAGTACTACGAGTACACTGGAAAACAGAAGAATGAGTATGCCAAGCACTAGTACCTTCATTCTCAAAGAACAAATAAAATAAAAAAGCAAATAAAACATAGAAGAAATTAAGTGGTGTGCTACAGCTGTGCCAAGGCTTTTGAGGGATTCACAGTACCTCTGATGTCAGGAAAAACACCCAGTTTTGTCAGAAGAAACTTTGGGGCCCCAATATAGTCTCCAGCTGAGGGAAAGGGATGCTTATCCCTTGGCAGGGAAGCACCACATGGCCAGGATGAACCACAAAGGGCAGATGCTACAATTTCTCCATGTCATGTTACAGGACAGTTACAGACTGCCACAGTTTACAAATCAGATATTCATACTAACATGGGCTGTGACACACAAACACCCACTGGCACATCACCAGCTCCCCTGCAGCCCAATCACCTCACGATGAATGTGTCTTTGTTTTGATCCCATGGCAGATGTGCTTCCAGCCATAGGAAGAAAGGCCCCCTTAGGAAAAAGGGCAGCTGGGAGGGATCTGCACGTCACCGCAGTGAATCATCTGGTCTTCTCTGGAGCTGAGCAAACCTGACATGGACAACCCATCTATCTTCTCTCAAGTGTAAAACACACTACTTTTATTCTGTCTTAAGAAAGAATACCAAAAAGGATGTATATTTATAAAGTATTTGCAGCTCAAATAACAGAACTGTTTTACCAAAAGTGGCATATTTGCCTATTCCATTTTTATTCTAATTTGAGAGGGTTTAGCTCTCAGATACTTGTATTCCTCTATGAATACTACTGCATTCTTGTGAAAAAACACTAAGCAGCTATTGTCCTTAAAATTTTCCTCTTGGAAAATCATGGGTTTTGTTTTGTTTTTTTTTTCTGTAGAAATTCATAGCTAACTCACATTTACTTCCTTCTCCCCAACTTCTTCTGACACTCAGAGCAGAAGATCATTTGACACAGGCTCCTGAAGGTGCAGACCCAGTCACGCTGCCTTCGTTTGAGGCAAGGAATGCACAGCACTCCATTGCTTTACGGCATTGTTGTCTGGTGCTGATCGCAGTGCTGTCAAAAAAAAAAAGTGCTTTATTTATAGCAGGCTGCTGAGTCTGTCTGAAATTATTTGTGTCTCACAAATTATGCTCCATGACTGCCTTTGTTATGGGAAAACATGTCTGCATAATTGATAGCAGAATACAGGAAGGTGCTAACAGCTATCAATTTCTATTGTCAAAAAGCAGCTGAGGTTGAAATATGCAGCTTAATGTACTGGCAAGATTATCTGATACATATATAAAATTGTCTGAAATCATATCATTTGGAACCTATTTTATACCTTTTTTTTTTTTAAAAAAAAAGGAATTAAAACTGATCTACCATACACAGTAGACTTCCCCCAAAGTTTTAGAATTTTATTCTATTGGTCTGTCTACTAAGAGGGAATCATAGAATAATTTGGGCTGGAAGGGACATTTAAAGGTCATGTAGTCCAATGCCCCTAAGTTATAAGAAGTTGTAAGACTTTTCAGATGTAAAACATTTATCAAACAAAGGATATAGCTGGAAATATAATTCCACATTATAAGTGGCAGAAGAAATTAAAATAAAAATATTTATTGCTTTGCTCCAATGAATGTTTAAATACAGGGTATTTTAAACTCGTTTTTTCACACACTGAATACTTCTTTAATAGTAGGGACTAACCAGTCACTTCATGTTTTGCTGCAAAGATACAGGAAACTTCCTTTTTGAATTATTAAACACTCTTTGAATGCAGCTAGGATTCACAAAACTGACAGTCTGATGAATCTCATGACTATGTTGCATTACCAGAAGAATAAAAATCCTTGGCAGCTTGATAAAAGATGAATTTCTCTCTCTATGAAGCAGAAGGATAAAATCTGGCAAAAAATTAGATAAATTAGTTTTTGTTAATGTTCCCAATTTTTTCATATGGATTTTTACTATTCTGCAGCGATTAGCAACTTCTAAAATCTAAGCTAAAAACTGCTTTCCTCTGTGCATTATAAAGTTAAAAACTAATCTACATTAATGACTATAAATTATCTCTAAACTTATATAACAGAAAAGCATATAATAAAAAAGCCCTAATTTCATAATTCCAACAACTTAAAAAAATGTTTTGACACTTTATACCAGAGAGGAATTTTCTCACAATTTTTACTGAGAGAATTCCTGTTCTTCCCAAAATAACAATAATTTATTTTAGTGGAAGTATTGTAAATGTAGTTTCTACACTGCAGATAGACTTGCCAGTATGGCCACTGTCGTAGTTTAGACCAGACTACGCAGTCTCTCTCTCACTCCCCCCACCCTCCGAGAGAATAGGGAGAGATAATTTAAGAAAAGAGAGATAATTTCAGAAAAACGACTCGAGGTTTGAGATAAGGACAGGGAGAAATCCTTACCGTCAAGGGCAAAAACAGACTCGACTTGGGGAAAACTATTCATTTATTACTGCTGCAGGGGGACAACCTGCTCCACCATGGTCGTCACCACAGGCTGCAGGGGAATCTTGGCCAGGAGCCACATTACTCCTCCCCCTCCTTCACTGACCTTGGTGTTTGCAGCTGTTTCTCTCACAAGAAAAGTTCATTCTTCACAACGGGTTGGCAGAAGCCTCTCAGGATTTCTTCACGTTATTCATCCCATCTCATCTCCTCTCGACCTCTTGCAGCCGGACCGGGCTGAGTTGGGCCCAGTCAGCCGCCTGGCGAGAGGCCAGAGGGTGAGGCCTGCAAGGCCCCGGAAGCCTGCACCTCCCCCTCTGGGCCTCTGCCCTTGCTCAGCTTCGTCACATCTTCTCTTCTCTCTTTTTTTTTCTGTTTTCCCTTTCTTAAATACGTTATCGCAGAGGCGCTATCACGGGACATTCTGCTCCCAATCAGCTCAGCCTTGGCCAGCAGTGGGTCCGCCCTAGGCCCGGTCGAGTCCACTGAACAAAGGGGAGCGACTTCTAGCAATTTCCTACAGAAGCTACCACCTTAGGCCCCCCTCACTAAGCAAAACCACAACACCACATACTGCTCAAAACATTCTGATGTGGAATTTGGAATTGTCCTTAAATGTCTACTTTATCTCTTTTGAAATAAAATTCTGTTTAAGAAACTCCTGTGATATGTGTGTCTGTGACTGGAGCAACGTGTAGGTCTTCCTGTGATTTTGTAGAATTATCAAAGCCCCACTCACTATTTAATCTTTCAGAAGAGGTTCTCTGGCAGAGAGCTCTGGCTTCATTTCTCCAGTCTCTTCAGGGTTTCTTTTCTGCTACGAGATGGAAAAGAGCTTCTGATTCTTCTGTCCCTCTATGCAGGACTGCAGCTGCTCCTCTTCACTTCATTTCTCACTTGCCAGGTAGAGCTTTTTATTGCTCCAGAATGTTCTTTGTTCACTTAGCTAATGCTAACAGAGCAAAAAGTCTTATTTATCAAAACTAGGGATGCTTCAAGGGACAAAGGCGATGTTACAGTAGATGATAAGTAGATCAGTAGCCCAGAAATAGATGGGCACTTGCCAATTTTAAATTGTGTGTGAGTACACAAGTCAGAGTAGTATGAGTCAATGACAGTATCATTGGATGTCATTGGAAAAAAAGTAAAGAAAAATAAGAAAAAAATAAAATTTTAAAAAGAAGAAAAATCAAGAAAACTAACTGTTTGGCATACAGAGCTTACTGTCCATTTTTTATTTTCATTCAGCATTGAACACAAGGACAAAACAGCTGAGGAGACATTTGTAGATGCCTTACAGCTTTGGAAGGAGTCTATAAATACTGTACAGAGCTCAAGTGAAATCACCCAGCCATTTCATAGCTGACACTCCTAGAAACATTGCTGCCACCTTAAGGGAATACCAAAATAACTCTGAAAAGATCAGGTGTTTACATGTGCAAGATACAGAAGAGAAGAAGAAAGGAAGAAAGAACAGAAAAAAAGAACAAACCAACCAGTCAACTGACAACTTGGTCATGTAGAGACCCAAAAGATTTAAACAAGCAGATAAGAACTGAGAAATTTCATCCTCTATAAGGCGAAGCCTTCTTGGGAGGACAGCTGAAGAACTGTGCCTGATGGATTAAGAGAGTTCTGGAAGCTTCCCTTAGATGAACACATTAGTGTACATTTGATGTTTCCTTTGAGAAAGTGTTTCTTCAGATTACCATTTAGGTTCCAATCAGTTTTCACACTTCGAAAATTTGTAAGAACCTGTAAGTTTTTGATGGATGAAAGGATACAACGATCTACAAAAATGACTTTTTGATCAGGAAATGAAAATTGAAAGGCACAACTAGAGGCTGTGATCAGGAGGAAGCCAGGGCTCTTGGGCTACAGCTAAATGCACACAAATAATATATTGTGTTCAAAAGAAAAAGCTACTTTGCAAAAAGTTGAACTCACACGGTATGGCCAATTTAACAGCTAAGATGACCCTGTCACCAACAGGAAGAGCAGAACAAATATCCTAATTTAGCTAAGTTAGATGCCCACATCAGCTACGTGACAGTAGTACAGGGATGTCCTAATGGCTGCAAAAGTTGCTGAAGACTCTCAAAGTATTTAACTGAATTGGTCAAACTCTGAAAACACAATGACTAAGTTTCCTTGAGCATGCAGAAATAATCGCACAACAGCCTAGTTAACAGGAGAGGGAAGAAAGTAAGAAGAATGAGGCATTAATTCACAAGTGAAGACATAACCAGCATGGTAGATTTGTTTGAGGCAAATCACAGGACTACAGTATTGGAAAAAAAAGAAAAAAAAAAGGAAAAGAGCAGACACGCTAAATTGAGCGTCACAGAAAGTGAGGACTACATCTTTTTCTTTGTGGGCGGAGGGTTGGTTTTTGTCAATGAGGAACTTTAAACACGTCTAAAAGAGATGTGACAGAGACTTTGAATATTTGGGTACCATGTAGGGAACTTAAGACTTAACTTGTCAGGATGCTACACTGGAAGCAAAGTGTCATTTCGGACAGAAGCAGCTACCATAGGAGTGGTTATTGTAGGTTTGGTACTATCTAATAGCAAAGAATGGATTAACAATACGAAGAAACATCTTCTGATGAAAGCAGTAAGAAACTGATTTGTTAGGAAAAATGAGATATTACAGCTACAGAAATAAAACAGAAACACACTCCCATCACCCTACCACCACTAAAACCAACAAATTTCAGCATACTTTGGAAACTAGTTGAAGGTCTTTTTGAAAGACAACTTAAGGATAAACATGCACAGGTATGCTGGCAATTTATGCAGGAAGGTTACATTAAATGCACAAATCATCCCAAACAAAGGAAAGAATAGGCCGTTGTATTTGGAAATTTTCAATTATTGGCTGTCAAAAAGTAACCATACAAAAAGGAAAGCAAGGTTATATAACAAAGGAATACAGAGAAAAAGTATATACAACAGAAAAAGAATAAATGACAGAAAAAGCTGAAGTATACAATTTCAAATGACTTTCAAATTGCAAGAGACAAAAGGAACAAAAAGAAGAATTTTAAAAACAAATAAAAAAAGAAAACTAGCATGTCAGTGGTAAGAGAAAAGGAGAGAAAATAGTGGAGAGAAAGGTTAAACTTAATTATCTAATATTCCCTTCACTCCAGCCTTCAGAAAATGATAAATCTAGACAAGACATTCAAAACCACTTAAAGATAAAAACTGGATTGTAAGCCAAAGTATGCAAAGAATATATTAATGAATATTTAGATAAGACAGATGTGTTCAAATTGGCTGGGCCTTATTAAATTCACCTTAGAGAAACTAGACAGCGATTTCTGAATCATGAACAATTATCTTTATGAGCCTCTGGAGGACAGGGGAGGTCCCAGAGGACTAGAGAAGGGCAAATACAGCATTTGTCTCTTGAGGAGAAAAGGGAGGACTCATGGAATGACAGACATCAGCCTAATTTTGACTCCTGGGAAGAACCTGTAATAAACTACTAGATAAATCTTTTGACAGTGTCCACATAATTTTAAGAACAGACCCCTCTTATTGCAAACTGTAATACTAAAAAGAAATTCCACATGAACCAAAAATACTCAAAACATGTTTGTTTGTCAAATCAGTACATTTTTTTTTTTTTTCCAAAGGGTAGGTAGCCTAGTATAGTACGGAAGGTATGTCAGTTCACAAAACACACAAGGAAAACATGTATTTCTGGCATTTCTGTGCCAAGAGAGATAAACAGGGTTAATATTCTTCAACAGAGAATATGTCCACAAGACCATAATAATAATTTACGGGAAGCCACTTTTAAAATTGACCCAGGAGAATTACTGTAATTGCCATGGAGAAGCAGAATTTACAGAATAGGTTTTTCCCCAATAATAAACAAAGTTTTGTAAACTGATTTCAAGTCCAAGAGTAATATGGCAGTTGCGTATTCTCTGCAGGTCAGATTACACAGGCTCGTGCACTCATACAATTGCCAATTTGGACAGAAATCTTTGGAAACTATCTGGTCCAGCTTCCCACTGGAAGCAGGACCAACTTCAAAGACAGATCCATTTTCCAGGTCAGGTCAGGCTGCTCAGGGCTTGTCCAAAAAACCTCCCAGGATGGAGACTTCAGTTTTTCTGGGCAACCTGGTTCAGCATTTGATCACCCTCAGAGCTGAGAAGTTTTGCACATGATCACATGGAACTTTCCTGGTTGCAGCCTGGGCGCATGCACAAGTCTTGCTCCCTCTCCTTAACCAGCCCTTAGGTAGCACAAGTTCACCTTCAGTTTGCTCTTGTTCAAGCTGAAAAAGGCCAGTGCTCTCAGCTGCTCCCCAGTATCATATAATCCAGCTCCTTAAACATCTGGTTGGTCTCAGCTGGACTTGTTCCAGTTTGCCAGCTCCCCTACTGTATTGGAAAACCCAAAGCTGGGCACAGACATCTGCAGCGCTCATCTGCTCTCACAGAGCAGAGGGGAAGAAGCTCTGCTACAGGACAAAGAACCTGAAACACTAAAAAACCTAAGTCCTTCTCTCACCTTATTTAACCTGATGGTAAGTGCTCCAGAGATGAACTTGTTTCCTACCTCATATTCACTAATAGGCTACAAGGTGAAATATCATTCCCGTTCCTACTATAAGTTCCCCTGAGGGCAATTACAGCTAAAAGATTAACATCACAAATGTTTATCAATTAAACAAATGTACTTTTAACTGGCGAAGGAAAGCAGTTTTAACCACTTTATTGTCCCATATGTTTCTCTAGACTAGTATAGGAAAAGCCATCTAAGGTAAACTGCTGATTCTATTTTTTTTCCCCTTTTCCATGTCCAGAGAAATAAAAAAACACAAAATAAAAATAGCCTCTCTCTTGTACTGCCTCAAACAACCCTCAGACAAAACAGTGCAGAAAATATCTGGCAAATTCCCAGGTTAGTGCAAAGAAGTCAAGCAAGACAAGTTCCACTTGCGAAGTTTCTCCCACAGTAGGTCTGTTGAGAGGCAATGAGCCTTGACTTGCCAAAGGACTGAATTCACAGTAACCTTTACACATACATGGTTGAAGTATTAAAGCTCAAAGTGCATGAAAGGAAAACTAACTAGTCTCTATTTTTAGACTCTGTCTCAGAGGTTCTATCTAGATTCTTCCACCTACATTTTAAACTTTTTTGTTTCCAGAATGCATTATTTTGGGCAAAGAAATAAGCCAAGGTGAAAATATTTCTAAGCATTAGCCAATCATGCATCTTCATATGTCACAATCCATGTAAGCGCTCTAATACTGCATAAACCATGGATACAAGCTATTTGCAATCCCTTTGTAAAAGCCAATAAAAATATCTAAAAAAGCCATAGGAATTTTGAATCTGCGTGGTCTGAAAAATCCACAAAGAGACGATCAATGAAAGCACTCAGCTCTGCGTGTTCTCTAAAATAGTTTCAAGCTAGAGCATTCAGTACAATTCTATTTTATAGTGGAACAGAAAATTAATTAAGTTCTTTGTCTTCACCTCCTAGCACAGACACTAGGAGTTGTACTGGGTGTAAGTACAAAGTTTTTAAGGAGGATATTACTCCTCCACTCACGTGACTTCAGAGCCAGCACAAGCCAACTCTATTACTTATGAACTTTTTGTGCTGGGGCAGGGCAAACATACCTCCAGCTTAGTATCCTATCTCTACTAGCAGCCAGAAGTAGATGTGTGGAGACGACTTGAAAAGTGGTATTTCCTTCAAGATATCCTTGATGTTTTTAGCCAGGGCTTTCTGAGACAGAGGTAAATTCCCTGCATAGCTGCCTTGTTGGATTTCTCTTCCATGAATTCATAAAGCTGCTTTTTTGAATTCTTCTAAGCTTTAGCCAAAATAAGTGTTATTTACAAGTTGATTATGTGCACTGGGATAAGCTGTGTTGGGTTTTGGTGGCAGGGGGGCTACCAGAGTGGCTTCTGCAAGAAGCTGATGGAAGTTTCCCCTTTGTCCGTTGGAGCCAGACAGCTCCAAGGTGGACCTGCCACTGGCTGGGGCTGAGCCAGTCGGCAACAGTGACAACGCCTCTGTGATAATGTATTTAAGAAGGGGAAAACAAAGCAAGAGTGCAGGGAGAGAGGGGGGAGGTGCAGGCCTAGCACCCAGATTCCCCACCAGGCAGCTGTCTAGCAGAGGGCCCAGTCTAGCAGAGTAAAGAGAAGAGGAGTGAGGATATGTGAAAGGAACAACCCTGCAGACACCCAGGACAGTGAAGAAGGAGGGGGAGGAGTAAAGCTGCTCATGACAAGATTCCCCCGCAGCCTGTGGTGATGACCATGGTGGAGCAGGTTGTCCCCCTGCAGCCCATGGACACCCACGGAGGAGCAGAGATCCACCTGCAGCCCATGGAGGAGCCCACATTGGGGCAGGCGGAGGCCTGAAGGAGGCTGTGACTCTGTGGGAAGCCCATGCTGGAGCGTTGTTCTCAAAGGACTGCACTCCATGGAAAAGGACTCGTACTGGAGCAGTTAATGAAGAACTGCAGCCCACAGGAAGGACTCAGATTGGAGATGTTTGTGCAGAACTGTTTCCCTTGGGAGAGAGCCCACACTGGAGCAGGGAAATAGCATGAGAAGTCCTACCCCTGAGGAGGAACAGCGGCAGAAAATGTGTATGATGAACTGACCGCAATCCCCGTTCCCCTGCACCCTGGCAGGGAGGAGGTAGAAACTTCGGGAGTAAACTTAAGCCTGGGAAAAGGGAACGGGTGAAGGGAAGGTGTTATTAAGATTTGGTTTTATCATTCAGTATTCTACTCTGGTTTGATTATTAATAAAATTGAATTAATTTTCCCCAAGTCAAGTCTGTTTTGCCTGTGACGGTAACTGCTGAATGATCTCTCCTTGTCATCTCGACCCTCGAGCTTGTAATTGTATTTTCTCTCTGTCAGGGCGGGTGAACGAGCTGCTACATGCTGTTTAGCTCCTGTCTGGGGCTAAACCATGACACAGGTACATCCCTGATGCATTCTGACTCTGCCACATGGTAATTTCACTCTTCATATTTTAATTATAAGAAACAATGAACCTCTTTATGTCCCTTCATGCCACTCACTTTTATAGCCTCCTATCTCATCTCCCACCTTCCCCCTCATTAGTCAATTTTTTAAAGGCTGAAGAGCCCTGATCTACTTAGACATGTCCTTGTCCCTTTCTGTACCTTTGATCATCTATGCTGTCTTTCTCCCTACCCTTTCTAGCTTTGTTTTGTCCTTTTTGAGACATCAGAACAGCATACAGGATTCAAGATAAAGGCAACAGATTCATACAGTGATATAATGATATTTGCTTTTGTTCTCTTTTCCTTTCCTAGTAATTCTTAATGTCATATTTACTTTTTTGATAGCTACTCAGCACTGAGGTGACATTTTCAGAGCACAACCTATTATAATTCACAGTGACTTCCTGAGCGATAAAACCAAAAACACAGCACATCATTGCAGATGTAATGGGAGGACTGTTTTTAACATGTACATTACTTTATGAGTATTGACATTATATCACGCATTCATTCAACATTCTCCTGCAATTCTTCGGTTCTGGCCTTTTGCTTTTCCCTAAGTGGAACTTCTACCTCCCCTGCTGTCCGCTTTTGCCAGGATTGTGATAGCATGAATGAGAATCAGATTTAGATTTAAGGAGGTCACTGCAAAAAAAAAACAGTGGTTATAATCCTTATGTATAAAGCCTGGAAACTACTTTAGTTTTTCTGTTAATGTGACCTATTTTTCACCATTTGCAATTATCAATCAACGGATTAAAAAACAATATTTTTTTTATTAAAGGCAAAAAGAAATCTCTGAAAAGATAGATAAGCAGGATAATGGAGACCTTAAGTATATAACTACAGCAATAGTATTTCACAGGCTTTGGAGAGTCAGTGTGTTCTATGTGAACAGTTTTCTACTTTCTTGTAGAATTTTTTTTAATCAATGTTTTAAGTCATACTGAGTAGCAAAGCTCTTTAAAAATCATTTGATCCATTAGTTTAACTTTGTATGTGCTAGTCCCCTCTGCCTGCCACTCCTGTTAGCACTACCTTGCACCTCTCCCTCTTCTAACAATTTCTCCTGCTAATCATGCTTTGAGCTGTGATTTGCTTTGATAAATCTCTCCCATTTAGAATCGTAGAATCATAGAATGGTTAGGGCTGGAAGGGACCTTTAAAGGTCATCTAGTCCAACCCCCTGCAAGGAGCAGGGACATGCCCAACTAGATCAGGTTGCTCAGAGCCTCATCCAACCTGGCCTTGCACATTTCCAGGGATGGGGCATCCACCATCTCTCTCAATTTAGTTAATTCCAGTACCTTTGCTGAATGTTACCATTTTAGTTCTTTGAATATTGTTTGTAATGTAAAGAATCAAACAGGTTCTCATTTCACAGGAGGCAATAAGATGGTTTTACTCTCCCTCTGGAGTAGACTACCCTGCAGACCCTGCTGGTCCTGTAGACTCTCTGTAAGGCTTTCTGCTGCTTACATATGGTGAACAACATTCTTGATAGTACTTTATGACTTTAGGAAGTTATTTTTCAAGCTTTTATTGGAATGTTGCAATGGTTTTATAGTTAAGCACAGTGCATAGACTTTTCTAGTTTCCTTTCTTGGACCTTTTGAATATTGATTTCTGACTTAGCAATTTCTTTGACCCTTCTATTTAATGGCATTGTTTATTTCCCCACTAACATCTGTTTTGATACTGTAATATGGATTTTTACTGACCCTCTAATTTGATATTTTAGAATTAAAATTATCCCTATTACATCTGAATGTACTTTACCCTTGAGAATGGCGCCTTCAATTTCCTTAGGCTATTCTGCTATTCTTGTCAGAATATTGAAACTAATTACATTATAGTAACCTAAAGAGTTGGAGAATAGCTCTTTGACAGTAACATTTTGAACTGGATCCTGTGTACTCTTTCAAATCAACTCAAATTTTTTTTTCTTTTCTTGTGGTTCCCTGAGTAGCAGTTACATGGGACAGTCATTTGTAGGTTTTAAAAATTTACATTTGGAATCACATTTAACCTATCTTTAAAGGGGATAATGGAATTTTTCCATTATAATGGTATTTTTACGTGGCATGTTCTGTGACATACTTCACTGAATACGTTTCTTAGATTCAGATACTAAATTCTTATGTCTATAGCTGAATACTAAGAATAAAAAATTACTCTGAATTACTATTTAAAATTGTTCTTCAAAATGCAACATATCCCTCAAAAGTGGATGGAAGGGGGGAAAGGCATAATGAAATAGCAGCAATATGTTTTCCTTAAAGTTAAAAAAATATATTTTACAACTTTGACAGTACAGTTGTATGTTTTCACTCCTCCTGTCTTTTCTTTCTTTGTCCCATTTTGTTTCTGACTTTTTCAGCTGCCATCATACTTTAAATTCTGTAATTAGTCTTGAAGTTTGATTTTCATATTCCCATTAATTAAATCAGAAGTCAAGAAAGACAATTTACAGGATGTCCAAAGCACTAAGCAGCCTATATCCACAAACAGGTAGCACCACTAAGGGCAGTTGTAAAGATTTACAAAAGAAATTCTATAAAAAACTTAGTTTGAAAGACACATTCTTTGACTGATGATAGGCTGTAGTGGTCTGTTTAAGAATGTTCTTTGAGATTGCCACTTTCCCATAAAAACCTCATACCTAGAGGACAAAACTCAATTTTTTAAAAGAGCATGGAAGACCTCTTTTCTCTTGCTTAGTTCTTCATCCTTCATTCGGGCAAGAGTCACAGTTTTATCCAAGTAGGTCATTATGCTATAGATTGAGAGTCATGCCATCAGAAAAACATCTGGTCAAAGTCATCCCAGAGCCTGATTCCTATTTGTCACTTTTAATGCACCCAAAAAAGGTAATTTTGATTTACCAATTACATTACTTATTAAAAAATACTTTATCTATATGAAAGAGCTTACTGTTTAGTAACTTAAGACATTTTTCCTGAAAAAGACATAGACTGCTTTGTAAACATGGAAAGGTACAGGTTATTGAAAGTTATATGAACATCGTTAAAATGTGGCAAAACAGAATACAATTTTGCTTAGAGTACAATTTGCACACTTTGAGAACAAAAAATCTTAAATATTGTTACACAAAGGTAAAAATATTAACTCCTAGTTATAATGGTCTCATATTGTGCTTTAAAGTTTTGATCAAATAGTTTTATATACAGTGGTGAATGAAGGGTTAGTTCTACCCATCAGTGGGACTGACTAATATACCCAGGGACAGGAGAAATAGAGATGCAGATCTTCATTCTCCCAAGATTTCAGCCCATGCCATTCTGAGACAAGTTGTTCCCACCTCCTGTTATGCAAGGGTTAAGAAACTGATGCCTGTGATTTGCAGTTAAATCTCTTTTGCAGATAAATTAGTGAATGCGCATTCTTCATTCTGCAGTATGGTTCAGTCAATGTTGAGAAATATGACGCCAACAGCAGCTCCTCATTGTCTAAAAGGCTTCTGAAATTAGGCCAGGGTTTTTACTGAATATATGAAAGAGAAGCCTTGTTATTTTAACACACATATTCATTCCTTGAAAAGTCTAAAACTTTTTTACTTTTCCTTGATTCAATTCCGTTGCTGACCAGACTAAAAATATACTTTTAAAAAATATTATTTATATCTGAAACCCCTTTATCACAGCAATGAAGACTGGAGATGTGGCTGTAAATGACATGATGGATTTATATAACCTTAGAAGCCTGTTCTATCAATGCTCACCTGGTATATCCATGACTGATACCTCAAAAGAACAAAGCATAGTGCTTTATTAAACTCAAAAAAGCCACAGACCCACGTGTCTACGTGACCCTACAGGAAGGGATAGGGGATAAAAATAAACAAATACCATTTTAGTTTAATAAAACTGTTAAAATGTTTAGTTTAATAAAAAGATTTAAAAGCTGTGTCTGTGGTATTATGTGCATACCCTCAGAAAAAATATCTAAGTACTCTCTACGGTAACCAAAAACTACATAAAACATTACAGTTTAGCCCACAAAGGATAATAAATCTCTGTTTGTGTCAGAGAATCCTTATGTGTAACAAAAACATATACTTCTGTGCCATCTCTTAACATGTCTCTGAACAGTTACTGAAAAGGTAAAGTAGTCTGAGCTCATTCAAAACAAATAGATCATATGGCTTAAATGTTCTCAAGGGATAAAACATTTGATAACATAATTGAAAATTCAGCTACTGTAAAACAAATCAAGTTACAAATAGGATTTATTCTTTACAGGTTTAAGACCATCTAAGGAACCTGAAGGTGCATAAGTCCATGGGACCTGATGAGATGCATCTGTGGGTCCTGACGGAACTGGCAGATGAAGTTTTCAAGGCGCTGAGCATCCTATTTGAGAAGTTGTATCACTCTGGTAACATTCCCATTGACTGGAAAAGGGGAAACATAACGCCCATTTTTAAAAAAGGAAACAAGAAAGATCTGGGGAACTACAGACTGGTCAGTCCCACCTCTATGCTTGGCAAGGTCATGGAGCAGATCCTCCTGGAAACCATGTTAAGGCATATGAAAAATAAGGAGATGATTGGTTGACAGCCAGCATGGCTTCACTAAGGGCAAATTGTGCCTGAACCAATTTTGTGGCCTTCTACAATGGTGTTACAGCATCTGTGGACAATGGACAAGCAACTGATGTCATCTACCTGGACTTGTGCAAAACATTTGACACTGTTCCGCACAACATCCTTGTCTCTAAACTGGAGAGACATGGATATGACAGACAGACCACTCGGTGGATAAGAAATTGGCTGGATGACCACACTCAAAGAGTTGTGGTCAATGGCTTCATATCCAAGTGGAGACCGATGACAAATGGCATTCCTCAGGGGTTGGTACTGGGACCAGTGCTGTTTAACATATATGTCGGAAACATGGTCAGTGCAATATAGTGCACCCTCAGCAAGTCTGCTGACAACACCAAGCTGTGTGGTGCGGTCAACATGCTGGAGGGAAGGGATGCCATCCTGAGGGACCTTCACAGGCTGGAGAGGTGGGCTCAAGCAAACCTCATGAAGATCAACAAGGCCAAGTGCAAGGTTCTGCATAAGGGTTGGGGCAATCCCAAGCACAAATACAGGCTGGGCAGAGAATGGACTGAGAACAGCCCTCAGGAGAAGGACTTCAGCGTACTAGTGGTTGACAAACTCAACATGAGCCAACATTGGCAGAAAGCCACCTGCATTCTTGGCTGCATCAAAAGAAGAGTGGCCAGCAGGTTGAGGGAGGTGATTCTCCCACTCTTTTCCACTCTTGTGAGACTCCACTTGAGTACTGCATCCAGCTCTGAAGCCCCCAACATAAGAAGGACGTGGACCTGTTGAAGCGAGTCCAGAGGAGGAGGGCCACAAAGATGATCAGAGGGCTGGAGCACCTCTCCTATGAGGACAGGCTGAGAGAGTTGGGGCTGTTCAACTGAGCCTGAAGAAAAGAAGGCTCTGGGAGACCTTAAAGCAGTCTTCCAGTACTTAAAGGGGGCTTATACGAAAGATGTTGACAAAGTTTTTAGCAGGGCCTGTTGTGATAGGATGAGGTGTAATGTTTTTTAAAAAAGAGGGAGGTAGATTCAGACTAGATATAAGGAAAAAACTTTTTACAATGTGGGTGGTGGAACACTGGAACGGTTGCCCAGAGAGGTGGTGGATGCCTCATCCCTGGAAACATTCAAGGCCAGGTTGGACGGGGCTCTGAGCAACCTGATCTGGTTGGAGATGTCCCTGCTCCTTGCAGAGAGTTGGACTACATGACCTTTAAAGGTCCCTTCCAACCCTAACCATTCTATGATTCTAAAACAGCTTTAAAAATTCATAGATGAAAAATATGCCAAGAACTATTACATACAATGACATTATCTCCTGTTCGGGAAGTCCTTGAATTGTGAATTGCTGGGAATCAGACAGCATTCCTAGGACATCTCAGTATAGGCTTTTCTTATTTTTTTTTACTTCCTCTAAACATCTTGACCATTGACAAAGCTAAGATATAGAGCTAAATGAACTTCAGTCTGACCTACAAGGGATTTTTATGTTCCATATTGTCATTTATGTGCCAACCTGGAGTTTTATTTATATGTCCATATGCTCTTCAGAGTATAATAATTCTCATAGCAGATAAAACAGCTATATAAGGCTATATTGCCTAACAAAGGTAATAATACTTGATAGAAAAGTTTAGAACCAAGTATAGCCTACTTTACGGTGAAGTTATACATGTTTATAATGTTTTACAACATGTCAGTACCATGTAAGACTACACAGACTTGTGCTACAATTTAATTTTAAGTATCTATATATCATACAAATATTATGCATTATAAATAGTTCACACTACTATGCAAATATTAATATTTCTGCTAACATGACATAAGTTGAATGAAACTGGAAGAGGGCTTTCCTATGTCTGGATGAATTTTCTATCAGCAACCAAGCAGGCAGCAGAAATAAAGAATCCTCTCACCTTTTTAGAGCTGCTGAAATGAAATATTTGTTTGACTAGTAACTCACAGTGTAGACTGTGAAGCCCAACAAATACAATTTAACACAGTCTTACAGAGAAGTAGGTCACCTCATTTTCAAGGAAGTAATGTAAATAAAAAGAGAAACCACCTAAGATAGACATCCTTGCAACCGGGGTAAGATTAGAGGCTGAAAGCCTGTGGATAACTTGGTCTCTCTTCATCACATACTGAAAATATCTTGTATAGCTTACAATTGTAAGCTCCTGCTTGCTTGTAAAAAGATTTTATGTATTCCATAGTACTGGATAATAAATTGTGGTGCAATTATTAACCTTATTTATCTTCTGCTAGTAAGAATTTGTTTTCTTAACGCTTCTCGCCTACATTGCATCCTAACTGTGCCAACACAGCAAGAGCCAGCTCCTTTGTTACTGCGTCAGAGAGCTTATTCTCAAAAACATTCACAGAGGTTTGCTGGATTTCCTAGGTGAAGCTCATTAAACAGAGTGGAAATATCCTTGTCGTAGCATTCCAATTTTGTCATTGCATGTTGCTTCCAAAATCCCACTGAAATAATTTGTTAAATATGAATCTTAATTTAAGCTTTACCAAAGGCAAAGACTGTGTGCTGTAACCTGATGGTTTTGGGGTTAAGGTTTTCACTTGTACTATGTGCACCCTCTACATGATCATAGTTGAATACTTTATTTCTGTAACTTTTCCTCTCTAATAAGAAGCAGACCAAGCCTTTCATGAGTTTTAATCTTAAAAAAATACAGATCATCTTGTTACTCATAAACCTACTGTGAGGTTTGAAGAGTTACCACCACCAAGCCACTGTCACAATTAAGAGTCTGAATGACAAAATGATAAAATAATATTGCAAGAAAATATATGAAGAATCAGAATTTGCAGCCAGGAATTCTTTAATTCCTGTCTCAGTTGTTTGGTTTTTTTTCCAGCAGTTCACAAAGGAATACGCAGGTTAAAATAATAAATCAATAAGAATAAAGCACTTAAATCCATTATTAACCTACCGAGCACAAAACCGAACGGTTATTCACAGTGATTTAGTTACATCAATTTAGAAGAGATTTAGGAGTCAGTTATCAGAAAGTACTATCACAGTGATTGACAGTGGTAAAAAAGCAAATACAACATCAGGAATTGTCAGGAAAGGACAAGAAAACAGAAGAGCATCATTGTGCCTTTATATACTGCATTCATCTCTTGAATTGTGCACAGTGCTGATTTTCCAGTCTTTGAATACAGAGCAAGAGGAAACTTTCAGAAGAAAGAATAGCAAGTTCAGTTACACAGAGTGATTTCTGTGTAACAGTTCACCCTGGAAAAGAGAAATCTATGGAGAAATGGACCAAAAACATAGTATGCTCTGTGAAAATATCAAATATCAAGTTTAAAACAAAGGGAAGGGGTCCTTTTCCTGCCTACCATATAACTAACTGTAGAATTCATAACAGGATGTTGTCATAGAATGTTGTGAGGTCAAAAGTCTACTCTGGGAAAAAAAAAATAATTAAAATGAAAATTACTAAAAAGAAAATTTCTTAGAAAAAAGAATGAAATATTCACTGTAATTGTAAATTAGAGAAAAGGTACAACTCTGCTTGCTGAAGCCTAAAAGCCGTGTCAAGGAAAGATATTAAATATACACTCAATTTCTCCTGCACTTTCTATGACTGGTCAGTGTAAGAATTTCATTGAATACTAAGTCTAACACAATATAACTGTCATTATGTTTTCATTTAATTATTTTGTCACCATTATCTTTTGAAATATTCTTTATCCTTATCTTCACTGCCACATCATAATATTTATTCTGAAGGTTTGGCTGATGTCCTTAGTATATTCTCTTCTTGGCTAAACAGATTTTCTTTTTCCTGATTTAAAAACCAGGAATCTCTAAAAAACACAGAAGTACTAATCAGTATTTCTGAAATCCTCTTCTGACCTTCATCCCACTCACTGCAAGTCCCTCTTTTCTAGCAACACTTCTTTACTTGAAAATCATTGATCCACAAAATTTAAGTGACAGCTATCCTGCATTAGAAGATTAACTCTGCTTAAAAATTATTCTTTATTAAGAAATACCATTTCACACTAGAATGAGATGCTTGGATTAACATTGCAAAATTTAGAAACATGATATTTGTATTATTATCATTTAATGATTTTCATTTTACAGCTAACTTTTAAAAAGAAAGCCATTTCTCCATTTTACACTCACACTGTGCCCACTGACTTAGAACTATATATCTAACTATTGGGGAACAAAAATAGCATAAAAAAGAGTCTGCTCAGAAAGACAAATTACCATATTCATGACTTTCTAGATCAGCTTTTCAGAAAGCAATAGAAGATAGAATTTAAACAAGAAAAAAAGTTATTGTTAAGTTTCCTGATTAAACAGAGAGTTCCTTAAAATAGCAAAACTTGTTAAAAAATGTTTAAAAGCAATGGACACTAATTACAGATGGAATAGGTCTAAAACCCACAGTGTTAGATAATAGACAGATGTATTTTGTATGTGCAAATCTAGTTCATTAAAGCCTATAAGAAAGCAATAAAAGATAAATATGCATATTAGAAAAGCAAAGTAGATAATGAAAAGCAATTTTCCAAAGACACAAACCTAATAATCAAAAAGATTATTTTAACACAAGTCTGTTGAAGTAACAGGGTGTAAAGTAAGCAATTGAGGAATACAGACTATCTGGATTTTTGAAGCACCAACTCCTTGCCCTCCTTTATGTATCTCTTTGAAAGTGTCTCTATCGTGAGAACTAAATAAAAATGTATCCTAGAGCTATGTCACAGGAAGCTCAAAAATTTAAATTTCTTTCATGGTTTAAATATCTATTTAGCATCTGAGCTACTAGGTTCCTGTACAATGAGGTAATTGCAAGAAAATCTTTGTGTATTCAGATTACATTTTCTAAAATCGCTTGGTCAATATCTTTCAGAAAACAGGTTGAGTGAGAAAGTTTGTCCTTTTTTAGTCTGAAATCTTTTTCATAATTAAAAGAATCCAAGGAGTAAAATCACAAAATAATCCTATAATAACAATTACAGCTAAGACTTTAAAACCTATTGAAAAAAATAGTTTTCTTTTGGCAGTCTAAGTTTCACCAGGTAAATCTCCAGATTTGTTTAGCTTACTACAAATAATAAACAGACTGAAAAGAAAATTTATTCTGCATGGACTATAAGCACTGTTACACACAGGAAACAAAACAGCTTTGGTGATCAGGTGACAAAAGGAGGAGTCTGCAATAGAGCACTGTTAGTGTGTCACAGGTTCTCACCTGGGGGTACAAGAGCCTTGCTTCTTCACAACAAACACCTGATGTTTGGGCATGCATATTCCTGCCAGACAGCAACTCCTGAGTGTTTCTCAGTATCTTAAAAATTAAAACATTTCAGTATTAAGATTATTTTACTTTTCAAGTTTTTAAAGTTTCTTGAACTCTCTTGATTCCCAGTTTATGTCTGCAGTCAACAACTGAAGGAGGGGGGATTTAGACATTTAAGATGGAACAAAGATCTTTATGCCTTCCCTCTATCTAATGGACCATGACTTTCTTGGCAGGAAAAGAAAAGAAAAGAATATGATCATCCCTATGCAATAAGATCAATTGAAACAGGACTAAGTAGAGAGACAACTATGGAATAAAGACTATTTCTGGAGAGCCTGTGATTATCCTTAAATCCTTATGCAGCAGTTTGATGTATGTGGGCAGTAGACCCTCATTACTTCAGTACAAAAGCATCTGTGAACATTGCTTTATTTGTTCATTCCACACTAGACTCACTCTTTGTGCCAGTGAGAACATCAACATCAAATGAAAAGTCAACTCCAACGCATCGGTGTCTCAATTCTGGTATTTTATAAACACTGAAACTGATAAACCACATTTTAAAAAGGTGCCAGTCATCTTAGAGAATGATTCAATTCACTAAACAAGGTTATTTGTTTAATAACTACAGCTGACATTCTCCCGAGTTGAATTTATGTACTAAGTCTACAATACATTTTCAATTTAGCACATTGCACTCCATCACCGTGCTTGCAAACATATAACATAAACCTATGGAGTGAATCAAGTTTTCTAAGTATCTTTTTCTGAGACAGGATTCTAGATGAAAACTGAAGCCTTTAAATAACACAGAAATATTTATTTTTGCGGAAACTTCACATCAGAATCTATTTCGCAAACCAACATAGTTCCCATAGATTTTCGGAGTGTACGATTACATACACTGTCAGTATACTTAAGAACTGCTCTACTGGGCTTGTGGCACAAAGGAATTCCACTCACTCCAGACAGCAAGTTAGCTTCATCTGAGGCCCAGCTTAAATGTTTCTATACAAATGCACACAGCATGGGCAATAAACAAGAGGAGTTACAGGTGCACATGCCTGCAGGGATATGATCTTATTGGCATCACAGAGATGTGGTGGGATGGCTCCTATGACTAAACAGTTGGAATGGAAGGATACAGGCTCTTTAGGAAGTACAGGCAGGGGAGACAAGGCGAGGATGTTGCCCTCTATGTCAATGACCAGCATGGATCTCAGCTGGGGGATGGATGAAAGCCAACAGAGACAGTGTTGGCTTAAAGGATTAAAGGGAGGGCAAGGACAGGTGATGTTATAGTGGAGGTCTGATACAGGACACCCGACCAGGAGGAGCAAGCAGACAAGGCCCTCGACAAGCAGACAGGAGCAGCCTCACAGTCACAAGCCCTGGTCCTCATGGGGGGGATTTCAATCACACCTATGTCTGTTGGAGGGACAACCCAGCAGGACACAAGGAATCCAGGAGATTCCTGGAATGTGTTGATGGTAACTTCCTCCTGCAAGTGACAGAGGACCCGACAGGGAGAGGTGGTATGCTGGACCTTGCTCTCACCAACAAGGAGGGGCCAGTGAGGAATGTGAAGCTCAAGGGCAGCCTTTTCTACAGCAACCATGAAATGGTAGCGTTCAAGATCCTTAGGGGAGCAAGGAGGGCACACAGCAAACTCACTGCCCTGGACTTCAAGAGATTTTTGACTCTTCAGGGATCTGCTATGTAAAATGCCATGGGATAAAGCCCTGCAGGGAAGAAGGGCCCAAGAAAGCTGGTTAATATCCCCTCCTCCAAGCTTAGGAGCAATGCATCTCAGCAAAGAGGAAGTCGGGCAAAACACCAGGAGGCCTGCATGGATGAACAAGGAGCTCCTAGACAAACTCAAACACAAAAAGGGAGCCTACAGAGAGTGGAAGCAAAGACAGATAGCTTGGGAGGAACACAGAGAAATTGTCTGAGTAGCCAGGGATCGGGTTAGGAAAGTTAAAACCTTGCAAAATTAAATCTGGCCAGGGACATCAAAGGCAACAACACAAGCATCTTTAGGCATGTCAGGGATGAAAGGAACAATAGGAAAAATGTGGGCCCTCTCCAGAAGGAAATGGGAGACCTGGTTATCCGGGATATGGAGAAGGCTGAGGTACTCAATAACTGTTTTGCCTCAGTCTTCACCAGCAAGGGCTCTAGCCACATAGCCCAAGTCACAGAAGGCAAAAGCAGGGACTGGGAGAATGAAGAAATGCCTACTGTAGCATAAGATCAGGTTCGAGACCATCTAAGGAACCTGAAGGTGCACAAATCCATGAAACCAGATAAGATACATCCATGGGTCCTGAGGAAACTGGCAGATCTGGAGAAGTGATGGCAATCTAGTGAAGTTCCCAGTGATAGGAAAAAGAGAAACATAACACCCATTTTTAAAAAGGAAACAAGAAAGAACTGGGGAACTACAGGCCGGTCAGTCCCACTTCTGTGCCTGGCAAGGTCATGGAGCAGATCCTCCTGGAAACCATGTTAAGGCGTATGAAAAATAAGGAGATGACTGGTGACAGCCAGCATGGCTTCACTAAGGGCAAATTGTGCTTGATCAACTTGGTGACCTTCTATGCTGGGGTTACAGCGCTGGTGGATAAGGGAAGAGCAACTGATGTCATCTATCTGGACTTGTGCAAAGCATCTGACACTGTCCCACACGACATCCTTGTCTCTAAACTGGAGAGACTTGGATTTGATGGATGGACCACTCGGTGGACAAGGATTGGCTGGATGACCACACTTAAAAGAGTGGTGGTCAATGGCTCGATACCCAAGTGGAGATCAGTGCCTTGAGGTATAAAAGCACTCAGATCTTCCTATAAAATCCTCTCTGTGTACCTGGGAAAAGAACCATCACCTGTCAAACAGTAGGGCATATAACAACAAAGACGTCCTGAACTGAGTGCATTAGTATCCTTTGACTGATGGAGATGGTTTGCCAGACTTGGATGGAAAGACCCTATATGGGGAAGTGTTCTACAGAAGCATAAGTATGGCACCTAATGGGATATTCATTTTCTCTTCTCCTCAGCTGTCTCCAGAATGCTATAGTCACCCAAGCAATCTTCCCTAAACTTCTACATACTCTTTCAAAATTTTGCCCAGATGTTAATCAACAACAGGAAAACCCATTTTTCCTATGTGGACATTTACTCTGAATTGTACCGCCTATTCAGAAGCAATCTTAGACATCTATAAATGTTCATGCTGCATTAAAAAGCAATAAATAAAGCATGCTTCAAGGAGACAGCATTAGCTAACTGTGCATCTTCTATGAAATTACACTTCTGGTTCTTGCATTTCCCTGATTAAAGCGTAGGGAGGAAGTGCTGGAAACAGCTCCTAGTGAAAGAAGATTACTTTTACATTCCTCTGAATGTGAAACAGTCTTCTAATTAAGAAAGGCCAGACTGCCTTCCACTATAGAGGGGTTTCAGAGTGAAAAATAAAGCAAGCCTAGAACAGCTGAAGCTGTAGAGCAGTCAAGGCTACAGTACTCCCTGAACAGTGAAATGAAAATTTACACAAGGTCTGAAATAAAATTACACCTTGTCTTGAGACAAGCAACAAGTTCTACAAACCAGGGCAACAGATACCTTGTTCACTACAACCATAGTGCAATTTAAGCATAGTTGTTCTGCTGTACTCATTTGGAGCTGTGTTGTCTGCCTGTACTTTACTGCCAGCTGAAATAGCTCACTGTGTGTTTAACAAACCCTGCACATGTCTCTAAGTAGGGTTCTGTGGCACCTTTGCAAATAACTTCAGTCCCAGCATGGGCTGTGCAGCGACTGAAATGGCATCAGAGGGGGTTTCGTGTGAGCGGCTGGCCAGACAGAAAGCCTGCACAGTGGAAGCAAGGCAGGTAGGAGCATCACATTACTTTTGTGGGGTACTGTCATGTGGTAAGATTTCCAGGTACGCATAAGAATAGCAGAATCATGAAGAAAACACCAGTACTGCTTGCTAACAAAGATATTTAGCTGCTGTGAAACTCTTCCTTAGACCATTATGCTGTGAATACTGATAAGGAACCCACCTAACAACCGAGTTGCAATACCAGGCAAATGTTTACATGACCAGCATGTGAAAGACAGATAAAACCCTGCAGGTTGCCTACCTTTGCATTATTCTAAGCTGTAAGGATATTCTTCCTTGACATACTAAATTGGAAACTAAGAATCAGGCTTTAGTTTAAGCTGCCTTATTTAACCAATGCATAATTAGCAATGGCGACTTGTTTGCACAGTGAAGTGAGGAAAGTCTCTTTGGTTATAATATAAAGTGAAATTTGCCATTAAAATTTTAAATAAATATATTTAGTGGTTAGTGAATAGGATTTCATAAAATGTTACATGCATTCATTGATTTATCCTGCCTCATTTATTACTGGCTCCTTTGAAAAGGAATCCTCTCTATTCCTCAATAATAGCTACTCATATAGTGTTACACATTCTGAAATACTATATAAACAATTCATTTTGCTTCCCTTCACGAAAGATCCAAAGAGAAAAGGAGTTTTTCTTTCTGGTGTTTCATCTACATTTCAATATTTGCAAACATAAACATACTACATAAAAAGCCACAGACAGAACCAGAAGAATTGTGGTGGCAAATTTTTAACTGCATAAAGTTTAGCTTTCTACTGTGAACCTTACAGTAATTTGAACTCTGCTGGCCTAAACAAAAAAATTTGGCCTTTTCTGGTGTACATATATGGAAGATTTGTTTCAGTAGGCTTTTCTCAATACATATTACACTTCACTGCACACTCTCCTCTCACTGGGGAGAGGATGAAAGAACAAACAACAACTGACAGATGTTAGTCACATCGCCCAGTGCACCAGCAGCAGGCAGGCAGATAACGAGACAGCACAGACACAAGCACAATACAACACCCTCCCTATACTAAAACACTGTGTTAATTCACTTCTAAACATAGAGTTGGGTCACTCTTAAGTAATTATATACAGTGAAAATCTCACTGATTAAATATATTAGTTCTCCCCTGTTAGTTTCTATTCTCTCTCTACTATACCGTAGGAGTCAGAAAAAGTACATTTATGCAAATAACTGCAATATGCCTGGGAATGTCCCTGAGTACCAACATGCTAGCATGAAATGATCTACGTCTCTATTAGCAAACTCTCTTATCATCCAAGATGGCATACCTGTGTTTGGGAATGATCTCTGAACAGTTTTAACACCTGAATGATTGTTGTGGTTTAGCCCTGGTCACCACACAGCTTCTCGCTCAACCCTCCCTCTCCCTAGAAGGACGGGGGAGAAAAATGGGAAAAAATGAAAACTCATGGGTTGAGATTAAGATAGTTTACTGGAATAGCAAAGGAAAACTATAATAATAAAAAAAATAAGGATTTTAAAATATACAAAACTAACAATGCATGATTTTTCACCACTCAATGTTCCAATGACTGATACAGCCCAACCTGAGCCGCGATCAGGGAAACGAAACCGAGCAGCAAGCAAAGGAGTGAAAGGGAGTCAGCATGGTAGAGAGAGCGATGTCAGCAAGCAAGAGAGAGATAGGAAGATGCCCCCGCCACGGGCAACCCCTGCTTATATACTGAGCATGACATTTATGGCATGGAATACTCTCTTCAGACAGTTTGGGTCAATTATTCTGTTCGTCTTTCTCCCAGCTTCCTGCATCTGCACATCAGTGAAACTTGGAAAGCCAGACAGTGTCCTTGGTCTCATTGACAACAACTCATATCACCAGAGTGTTTATCAACATTCTTCACATCCAAAATCCAAAACATACTGGCTACTGAGGGGAAAATTAATTCCATCCCTGCCAAAACCAGGACAATGATACCCAGGAATTGCTGGGGAGAGAATGAGTTAGTACACAGGGGAAGCTTCTCAGGGACCATGGTACCAGTACAGATGATTAAGTTGCAGTGTCTGGGACACTCCTGGGTAATGTTTAATAAATTAATACAGTAGCAGGGAAGTAATAAAGGGAAAGCTTTGTAGAATCATCGAATGGTTTGGGTTGTGTTGGAAGGGACCTTTAAAGGTCATCTAGTCCAACCCCCCTGCAAGGAGCAGGGACATCTCCAACCAGATCAGGTTGCTCAGAGCCCCATCCAACCTTGAATGTTTCCAGAGATGTCATCCACCACCTCTCTGGGCAACCTGTTCCACTGCTCCATCACCCTCACTGTAAAAAATTTCTTCCTTATATCTAGTCTGAATCTACCTCCCTCTATTTTAAAACCATTAACGCTCATTCTATCACAACAGGCCCTGCTAAAAAGTTTCTCCCCATCTTTCTTATAAGCCCCCTTTAGGTACTGGAAGGCCTCAATAAGGTCTTCCCAGAGCCTTCTCTTGTCCAGGCTGAACAGCTCCAACTCTCTCAGCCTGCCCTCATAGGAGGTGCTCCAGCCCTCTGACCATTGCTCTGGCCCTCCTCTGGACCCTCTCCAACAGGTCCATGTCCTTCTTACGCTGGGGCCTCAGAACTGGATGCAGTACTGCAGGTGGGGTCTCACCAGAGCAGAATCACCTCCCTCGACCTGCTGGCCATGCTTCTTTTGATGCAGCCCAGGATGCAGTTGGCTTTGTACTTTGAAGTCATCTTTTTATTTCATTGTGTCACAACGCCTATACATTTTTCCTTGGCTATGTCCATGCACAGAACCATGGCTTCTGGGAGGTAAATGTCCTTCACCCAGCACAAATGTCCAAATGCTGAGAGCCACCTGAGAATTATTTCAGTGACAGCATTACAGAGTTGTGAAGGATGCTATGAAGACCTTGTAAAATATAGCCATCCTGAAACAAAAAAGCTGCAAGAATGTTAGCGGCTATCATCACTAGCAGTTAAAGTCCGCTGGCCACAGGGTGCCTGAGGTTGTGCACACCACTCTTTATTGCATATAATGGTGGAACAGCACTCAACACTTCCATCAATATTAATATTTATAAATCTAGGGGAGCAAACAACCTTTAGCTAGGATAATGTGAGCAAGGACACGTAAAAGATGGATGATTTATTATGTCAAACAGATGCACAAGACTCACTACTAAAAGCAATAGGCCCAGTGGGGATAAACACTTAACAGCTGCAATTCATTGAGTACAGATCCAATGAAAGAAGCAATGTCACATTTTTATCGGTATCCCACTAATGCCAGACTCAAAAGCAGTAATTTAGTTTAAGCAACAGGTAATGCAAATAATTTTTGTGGTAACTCAGTCACAAGCCCAGCAAGTTACATAGCACTTCAGCATAAAAATATGCTTTTCTGATAGTATTCTTAACATTCTTTTTAGTATTCCAAGTTCTTTATATCAGATTGTAATCTGAATGTAAAAGTTTGTCAGAGTCTTTTGAAATTCAAAGCAATCGCCATCCACCAAGTTTCTCTTTGTCCCATCAGTGATACCTTTACAGTATTACAGAGGTTTGGTTAGATAGAACCTCTCTTGATTTAATTAATACATTTTCCTTGAACAATTATTTTATTTCTGTATGACTTAAACGAACATCAATTTCCAGTTATCATTACTAGCTCAAAACCAGCTCAATTTAACAGTAATATAAAATTGTTGTCATAGATAGCTGATTGACCATCCTAATATTGTTTGCTGGTATCAGGCCAATTACTAACAAAGAGCAGAAAAATCAACACCATCCTTCTCTCTCTGACACTGTGCCTATCAGACAATCGAGAATTTAAAAGGTGTGACATCATTAATCAAGCTTCTTAGTGTATATGTGACTGAAATAATGCCATTATTCATTCTGGTTTGCAAATCTATGGCCTCAAATCTGTAGCAGATCATCAACTGATGTGGTTTTGTGCCTGCCTTGTGAATACTGGTTTGGTTTTTTTCCCCCCAGGAAACTTCATGTTTCTTCCTGGTACTGATCTTCAGTACCTCTTGATAAAGTCACTTAAATTATATCTTCTGATGCTATTATAGCATCTTTGAAGTCTGGGTGTAACCCGGAAATCTTCATCCATTTTATTGCATTCACAGAAATTAAATTATTCTGCCTCTCTCACTCCCTTTTACAGCCTGCAATGTTGTTCGGATAATCACAGGGTATCAACAATACCAAGTTGCTAAACTTTCACACAAACTTTTGGGGTCTGACCCAATTTCACACTATTCTTTAGAGCTGTATAAAATGTTACCTTGCATGCAAAAAACTAAGGGCATGTTGAAAGTATAAATACCTGCTTGTCAAAAAAAATGGTGTAAGAACATGGTCGTACTGCAGCTGCTAACACCTGTTTCTTTTTTTGCATTGTAGTTGAGATCCAACATTAGCTTCTGTCTTGCAAATCTTGGTTCAGCTTCATATCTTTCAAAGTGCAAATAAAACAGTGTTATCTTAAAATCGCACTTCATTTTTTTCTAAAAATAGGAATGTGCTGGAGGTGACTGTAGTGAAGAGCATACACAGTAGAAGAGTGTAAGTCATTTCGAAGACTACTTGGAGACAGCTTTTAACATAAAATTTGCTTCAGTTTGGTGATTTCCATCTGCTTCTTTGCATACGTCCTTTAAAACATTGTGAAGGATATTTGAGAAGCTGTGTCTATTTCAGAAATAAACCAAAACATTTTCTGAGGTGAAAAAGATTTATTAGTACTTTTAAATGATTTTTACAAAGCAAAACTGGCACTACTGTTACTAGTGTTAGTTAAGTTATACACATTGCTGCGCAAATCTGAAAGATCTGCAAGAAAATGGAATAAGGAAAGTAGTACGGTGTATACAGTGTTAGACTAAGTGAAAATGAACTACTTCTAGAGGTTTTATTATTGCCTTTCTAAACATATACTTCAATAAAAGTAGTGGAGTTCCTAGAGAAGAAAAAAAATGAGGGAGGATTAACTGTGTCTGGACAAATACTGCCCAGCATTCACATAGACACATTTTTCTCTCTGTGGAAAGGTACATGCAAGGTCAGATCCAAGCACATGGCTGGTTTTCTAGGTGGGTTTTTGTCTTTACCACTGATTTAAATTTCAGACCTTAATTAAATTTTGTTCCTTGTCTTCAGTAATTGCTATTATCTAATTCAGTTTGTCTAAATTGATTTTGTAAGTTGAAAATGTCGGTATGAATCACAGAACATTTGGCATGTTGGAAAATAAATATAATGAAAACGGAAACATTTGAAAACTAAAGAGTGGGCTTGGTGGGTAAATATAAACCAAAGCAGGATTAAATTAATGGCACAGGCTTTTGCTCCTTAGAGGATGGTCCTTCTCTGAATGCAAGACTGATACCCTCGAAGGACAGTACCCTCTAGTTTACTGCCATCTGTTTTGTAAGAACGAATGTGCCTCTGGGGGAGCCACTCACTGGCATCTACATTTGGGGTGGTTTGCTCTTAGGATAGCAGCCGGCTTAGAAAAGCTGATAAAGACCGCTGTGGCATGATAAAATACATCCTGGAGCATATAATATCCTCCAAAAAGAAGTCCAAATCAGGTCCGATTGCAAGATTATGTCACAATTTTTGTAATTCATAATTTCTTACTACACACTATTAGTTTGCAAAAGTTGAGTAACTTCAGTATCTTTAGCTCCTTCTTAGCCTTAAAGAACATTATGACTCTCCCATGGAAAAAATATTTTCTCTTCATGATAATTTCAAATTATTACGATATTAATCTGGATATAGAAACAAAAACTGAGGCGAGGACGAGATTCTAAAATACCAGCGGTACTACAAATAAAACCACCTGGGTCCTGTGAAACACATCCCAAGGGAAACAAAGTTATGCCACTGGAAAGTATACAGTACTGAGGCAGCATCACTGTGAGTGGGGAGTTGGAGCAACTCAACTACTTTCCCTTACTTCTGGGGAAAATAACGGGAGCCTTCCTACTCTCCTTACCTCCTGTAAGTGACTGGTGGCTCCACTCTCTTTAATAAGCCATTTAGAGTCTCTCTGCGTTTCAACTCTACCTTCTCCTTCATGCAATTCAGATGATTCCACTGACTATGATGCCCAAACCTGCACCCTTCACTTGCAATGAATTAATTCCAGAACATTGCTAGATTTGCTTTCACATTTAGACAGCATCATAAGCAATTTCATGTGGCAAGGTTATACTGTAGTGTCTATTTAGCATCATTGGCCTTTTAAACTAATTACCAATCTCATTTTAAAGTGCCAGATTTAAATATGTCCTCAAAACTGTCCTCTAGGTTAAAAATCATGCTGAATTCATTGCTCACTAGCTTCAATATTTTCTGCAATCAGTTCACTTAAGCTGTTCTGCCTTCACTGAGACAGTTATTTCCTATGTCAGACAAACAGTGGTAAGCACATACTTACTAAAATACAGCCATCAGACAAAGTATGGAGAATGGAATATACCACTGTATTCATGGAGTCCCTCATACAATTAAAATAGGATTGCACGTACAAAGTCTTAGGTGGACCAAAAGTATAGAATTGCATTAAGTTCAAATATACTTGCAAAGTTACAGATGAATGCGTGATTGTATTATGCTGTCCAAGAGCTAAACCTCACAAGGAAAAATAATCCAATGTTTCCATAAAGAAATAATTCAAAGAACTCAAACACTCACTAGCCATGTAAATTCCTCTACTAGCACAAATCCCAACAGAATGAAAAAATAAAATAAAATCAGAATTATCCAACAAAATATATTGTGCCTGAAGATACTAACGTAAAATATCCTAAATCCAGATGCAGCAACACACATACTTTGTGTTTTGGTATCCGCAAACCATCAATCAATTAATCATTTTATTAAAAATTGCCATCTGACCAAATGTACTAACAGCTAAACCAAAATTACTTTGACAATCTGTAGATATATTGTGGGAGCTCTCATAGGATTGCAATACACTGAAGGTATCAATTTCTAAGCACAGTATTTTGAAAATATATCCTTCAGGGGCATTTGCTATCCTTTCCTAGGCATCCAAAGCACTGAAAAAGATTTTTTTCATCACATATAGAACATGAGATGCCTCCTGCATGATTCCTATTGGCAGAAAGTGTCATTTCTTTGAAAGCAGGGCAATGTATACGCTGATATCTCCTATATCAATAAGACAAGCTTAGTTTACCATAGTGAAAAGACTGAATCAAATGTATTCAAAATGAAAGCCTAGGACAATTACAAAAAAATGCAATAAGAAAACAAAACGACAAATTATTTCTAAATCTTGGTTGCAGATTATTTTACTACCATAATTCTGAATGTGAGCAAGACTTTCCCACAAAGGGAAAAATGAATGAGAGGCATTTGTTTGTGGTGGATCTAGGAATACTATTTTCTATCTACCTACATTCACCAGCCACATGTCAGTGAGAAAACTGATCCTAAAGTGAGATTCATGGACTTCTGAATCTCTTAATCACTTGAAAATGTGCACCATGAGACACTGCTGTGTAATGAAACAGTTTATCAGTAGGAGAAATTACTTCCATCTCTAATCAAGCAGGTATAAGTGTATATAATCTAGTATTTCAGCTCTCACTCTCCCCAAAAAAAAGCCCATCCAGAGCACATTATCATAATTTCAAATGTCTTTTTCAACTTTGCAGGAGAAAAAAAAAAATACAAGAGTTTTTTCAATGCGTCCTACATATAGCTCTAAGGCTTAAAAAGAAAAGCCTCATATTTTTGTGCTTTTAGAAAAAATAAAAATGATTAATCTCAACAGGCAGTTGTCTCCCATGGATTATTAGGTCTCTGAAGAAAGCTTACATAACACACATAGGTCTTATGATTAGCTTGAGACATATTATTATCCTCTTAAAAGTAAAGGGCCATATTTGCAACAGAGGTTTGAAGATAAAAGTATTGCAAGTTTTTTCTGATCCCAACATTGCTTCTTACTTCAAAAAATTCTTTTTACTTTTAACTCTAGCGTGTGCAGAAAGTTATTAGTGGGGGCACAGAAAGCACAACCTGCAGCACTAGATAGAGGAGGCTGCTGTAACTCTGTAGGAACTTTTGCTAAGATAAGCCTTTACATAAAAGTCAAAACCAGTGAAAATTTCAACTCATGAGCCTAGGTGAATGACTAAATAACAACTAATCTGTTCTCCTGCACCACTTACTAAAATAGACACGACAGTTCAAAAGGAAAAGGGCATTCTTCAATATGAAGGGCTGTCTCTAAACGTGTGGATCTCTAGGCACTGTCATACAAGAGGAAAAAAAAAAAGTGCAAGTTTGAGATTTTATTATTTATCTGAAAAATCAGACTGGATCCCCTTTTTACATTCTTTGCTTTCTCCACTTTTATTTATTTCTACTTTTTTATTCCTTGTATATTTTTCTCCTTACCAGTTTCAAGATCTGGTGCTGCTTCCTTCTTGCTGCTGTTGCTTTATCCCTCTTTTTCCACCTCTAGCTTCTTTATCCTTTGAAAGCTCTCTAACCCTCTCACTCTCTTCTTCCATTTCTGAAAAATCAGCTCAGTTAAATCAGCCGTAACATACAATTCTGACACTGGCCAAATGTGTGTGGACTACATATATGTGAAGATGGAAGGGTCTAAAGAGCCTTAGGAGATGCCAAGAACAGGAGAAACAAGGGGAATTTGAGTATCATTTCTCAGTCCCCTCTGAGAAGTTGTCCCAAGTCCTATGAGATCCTGACAGGGCACAGCAAATGCAATAGGTGTCATGATGAAATGACTAACTGCAGCAAAAATGAGACTTGCTATTTTAGACCATGCTGACCAGTAGATGGACAAGGAAGAAAAATGTCTTCTACTCAAGATGATGAGAGCAGAGAGGAAGGTATCCTCCGTGCTTTTAACACAAGGACAGAGCTGTGACAGCACACTTTCTACCCCAGAGAGGCAGAGGGAGGTCATTAGACCGTCCCCTCACTGCAGAAAGGCATCAGGGCTGATTCCTTCCCAGAAGGCTAAATTGTTCTTTTGACCAGCTCAGCAGAGATCTGTAGGTCTTGAATACCAGCTTGTATCTGAGACAGCATGAAAACTCTCTGTACAAAGACTACTCTAAATTTACACGTGGAATGACATATACTAAAGCAACCAAGCAGTCTACTTTGCTGAATATTTTCAAGTGTTAACAGGACATACGCATATATCATAAAAACTCTTAGATATTTCCAGCCTCCTAGATAGCAGGTGAAAATTTTGCCCCATGTTTAAGTTGCAAGAGATCAGTGGAGCAATTAAGGATGACATAGTTCTGCAATCTTGAGAGAAATACTGTGCCCATAATGAAAAGACAGATATCAAATGACCCACTTGTGAAAATCAGCTCTCTCATCAGAGGTGAAAACTTGGCCACAGTTAAAATTGTGCAATTACCTCATTCCTGTAGATGTAGCCTTTAGTATTACTCAGAAGCATGCATCACAAAGTCTATGAAATGTTAAATGTCCTGACTTAAATGCTCTGAAACTATCAGAGGATTTAAAAATGTAATCATTAATGCTATTATCTCAGGCTTGCTAGACTTGGATAATCCTCAGTGACAATTGCAACTGCCATAAACAAAAAATATCCTTCTAATTTGAAAAATAAGTCCATTCATGCAAAACTAATCTACATTTCCCCATCAAAACTGGCTCAAGGGGGTTCTGCAGTTTTCTTCTTTTGCAAGCATTCATCTAGCAGATGCTGTCATTTTAACTCCTGTGAAGTGATCTTATCCTAACTTGACTACTGCACATTGTTTCTTTCCCTCTTAAAAGATCTTTCTAGGAGTTCTAGCAAGGAGAAATCAGTATTACTGCCAAGCAAGCTGTTAAATGTGAGAAAACATTTCAAGAAGTCATTTCACATGATTTTTTCTGTGATAGCATCTGTGCTTGATTATCTTATCAGCAAATTTTACAGATGTAAGATGTCCAGTATACAAAATGTCATATCTGTCTGTATGGCTATAGAGAACACACACATACATTCCCTAGTGCAGCATGATTAAGTTTCAGAAATAATACTACTATAAGATAAATAAGACAGAATTTTTTATATTAAGTCAGATAAGAATAATGTACTTTCAGAAAACTGACTACTGAGTCATTAATAAATCTGATCTTACAGTTTACAAGAAGAATGACCATGGGCAAAGCATTTGCCAAAGCAGGACTCAGAAAAAGCCATGTTAAAAGTCACTGATGTAAAAAAAGAATTGTCACTTGTAAATTTTTAAATCATGTTTTCTGCTCCAAGGAATTCTGTAGGTCTGGTCTGCTAACCAACTAAACATCAGAAAGGCCAAAATATTGCCTCTGTTGAGCCTCAGGTTTCTTTCTGCTTATCAATTAAACTGAACTTCCTAGAGGAGAAAATGGGAGGGATAGTTCCTCATATTTTTCTGGAAAAAGTCTAGAAAGGACAAAGTGCTGCAGTGCTTTCAAAAAAAAATTAAAAAAATTAAAAAAATAAAAACCACAAAACAAACAAAACAACCTTACCCATTTTTTTCTTATGTTAATAAAAACTATTCTTTTTTTGGTGAAGTATGGTCTTCTGGAACTCTTCCTCAAATCTCAGTAAACCAGAGGCAGAAGAGACGGAATTTATAAAAATTATACTGTCAGCAGTTAGTCGATTTCTTGATTTAAGAAAAAATAGAAAAACTGAAAGCAATATTTTTCAAACCAAGCTTAAGAAAAATCTGCTGAAGTTCTTTTGGCCTTTTCTGTAAGAATAAGAAAAAAAAATGTAGTTTGCCTTTTATAAATAAAAAATGCTAATATATATTGCTCTGAGATCTGTGTTAGTGTGTGTATGCACACCCATGTGTATGGGTATTTCGGTCTTACATGCCATGAGATCAAGAAGCCCGCCATGACCAATCTGCTAGAACAGCAGTTATGAACCATGTAATTCCAGCCACAAAAGCATGAACTGGCCACAAACTGGGAGTGTGCTACCAACATGCTGCAAGTTGATCTCTCTCCCTTTCTCAAGCGGAGAAAAGTAAAGTTGCCTACAGAACAATTGCATGTAAAAATGCAAAGATGTTTCTAGTTTTCTTATGCCAAGCAGCAGCTGTACATACAAGTAAGATAAAAATGTTAAAGAATATATAGCCTCTATTGCACTACTATACCCAATGCATGTAAGTTTGAAAGGTAGTTGAGCTCACGAGAACACCACAAAATAATTAACTCCAAAATAAATTGCTGGATAATACAAACATACATACTGCCTGATAATTATGTTCTATTATTTAATCTAACTTTTTTTAAGAATAAACAAGTGAAGATAGTTACTTGGCTGTTCTGTGCCGTTGTCATGGTTTAACGACAGGCAGCAACTAAGTATTACGCAGCTACTTGCTTACCATCCCCCCTCCCAGGTTGGGTAAGGGAGAGAATCTGAAAGGAAAAAAAACTCATAGGTTGAGATAAAGACAGTTTACTAGGACAGCAAAGAAAAATATAATCATATATATATATATAAATAATTATAATAATAGTAATAAAATATAAATATAGTATACAAAATGAACAATGCAGAATTTCTTACTGCCCGACAACCTGATACAGCCCATCCTGAGCAGTGATCACAGAACAGAACTGAGAACGATCATGGAACAGTAATTTCCCAAAAGAGAGTGTTGCCCACCGGCTGACCCTCCTTATTTAGTGAGCACCATGTCTATGGTATGGAATACTTCATTTGGCCAGTTTAAGTCAACTATACTGGCTATACCCCTCCCAGCTTCCTAGACCTGCACATTAGTGAAACCTGGGAAGCTGGAAAAAGTCCTTGATCTCCTAGCAACAACTAATAACATCAGTTTATTATCAACATTCTTGACATACCAAATCCCTTAATAAATTCAAAACACGGCAGTTACTGGGAAGAAAACTAGCTCCATCCTATCCGGAACCAGGACAGCCATATACTAACAGAGGGCAATACAAGGTCCAAGAAAATGGAAAGTTGAGCTGCTACTGTCTGACATTACTCCGTTTCACCAGCTAAAACTGTAAAACTAGAATCCTTAAGGGGGGTACAATATCAAACTTAATTACAAAAATATCCTACATACAAGCTATAGCTATAGAGAGATAGTCTAAATACAGATAAGGTAGGCCTGACCGAATTATAGCAATTTCTGTAAAACCACTTTACAGGGCTTTGCATATCTATCACTTTAATAGTAGTGATTTTTTTCCTAAAAGGATATCTTTGAGTTGCTCTGATGGGTTTATCCTCATGATATATGGTCCCCCTGCCCTATTTTGCATAGTACAAATTAGACTTTAGAGAAAAATTTAAATGAGCAAAACCAGTATTAGCCTGTATTACTGAGCCATTTGTTCACTGCGCCTTGCAGTATATATTTTAAAATAAAGGTTCTGCAGAGAAGAATGTAGGCACGAAAGAAGTAAACAATTTTCCATTAAAGATTAATTAAGAGAAAATCAGATGAAGCTGAAAATTAAAGACTATATTTATATAACTGCAGTTCAAAAAAGTGAACCATCTTCTCTGTGTCCCTAATCAAAGCAGCCGTGATAGTGATTAGGAGAAGGAAAACTCTGGAAGTAAAATAACAAACTTATCTGAGAAGATTCTTCCCTAGCATCTCTGGAGCTCAGGTTTTCAACCCAACTGAACTCAGCACTGAGAAGACTAACAACAGCAAGCATCTCCTGAAGGCTGGGGGTCTCTAAACCTGCTCTTATCTACAGCCTCCAGCAGAACTCACACAGACTCCTGGCTGGCAATCAAAGAAAGCACCCATGCCCTAAGATCCCTTCTGGAAAGCTTACCCCATAGATTCACATCCATCAGACCTGTACCTTCTGATGAAGGGGAAAAAACAAACAGCAGTATATGGAGAGTGCCCTAGAGTATTCAAAGATTGGAAAAAGATGCTGGAAAAGAAGTAGATGTTGAGCAATTCTTTACTTTAAAACCAAACTTTACGTTTAAATCAACCTGCAATTGGGACATGGAGGTAAAATAATCTTTTATCCCTTACAGACCTGAGATCTGCCCAAGAAACCTGGCTATTCCTTGCAATTCCTCATAGTTTTTCTACTGAAGTTTTCCTGTTCAGTCATAGCATTAACTGTTTACCTACCTCAACTAGGATGTATTAGGATGATTAATTTATTAGGACAGTTTAAATGGTATATCTGTTCTTAATACACAATATTTACTGTGAGAAAGATACAGAGAGAAAATTTTGCTTATGAAAATGCAAGTTAATAATTCACTCTGGAGCAAAGAAGACAAATTATTTTACTTGTTAATTAACAGTATATACAACACCCACTGAGAAGCCAGAACCCGGACAGAAACCTGAAAACATGGCAATGGAAGTAGGAGTAACAAAACAAAACAACATGCCTGAGAATCTGTTTCTATGCAGTTTTTACATTCTCAAAGATCAGTTCACAAATTGATGGGGCTCACTGTAAATCACCTGCTGCAGCTGACCAAGGCAGTATTTAAAAAAAAAAAAATGCAATGCACAAGTTTGGTCATCGTTCAGCCCAAAGTCCTGCTTACTATTCTATTCTAGCATAAAAAGTAACCATTCAACCACAGGGTTACAATTTGCTTCACAAATTTATTAGTGCTGAGTTCTTGCTTTCCCATTCAACACAGCAAGCCTTCCCATGTACTTTCTGACTTAATTCTTGATTGGCACTTTTCTTCAGATAAGATCCACTTATATAACTTCAGGGCAGGAACAAAATTTTGTTTTCCTTCATCTCAATAAATCCTTGTTCTCCTGGATGTTCCTTCAGTGCAGTCTAATGAAAATTCATAGGACATCTGTTCATCCATAATTAGAATAATTTCTACCTTGGAATTCTCCTTCTGCTTAAAAAAAAAAAAAAGTGCAACAAACCCATTCTATTTAGAGATTCTTCCAGGGATTATGCTCAATCATTCACTTGCTTGCGCGTTTTGCAATCAGACCTTATTAGCCTCATTGTTTCCCATGCTTCTGAAAATCTGTTGTCCTTTTCTGTCTCTCCAAAACAAGCCATAGATTCTTCTTTCACAATTCCCTGACATTTATCAGGTCAACATGAAGAGCCATCTGTTCTCCTTGGCATATAATTCCTATTCTTTCACTTTAAAAGTAATCTAGTTACTTATAAGCCTTAAGCTTCAGGACCCTCTTCATATTTTTCCTTCGGACTTCTTTATGATGTCCCATTCACCATCTTTTTCAGACTTACAAGTTTGACCTTATGACATAGTATAACTTACTTGTATTAGTGTTTGTAGGTTGTAGTTGAAGTAATGCATTTTGTATGCGTATGCTCAAACTGAAAATTATCATCTAGGATACTCAGAAGTCAATTTCTCTAAGAAAGTCTTTTTCTCTTTTCTTCAAATATACAAGAAATTGTATTTCCTGGCTAGAGGCTAAGTGCTTCCAGACATTTTCCTGTGACCTTTGCTCTCTCTTTCTCTAGATCTCAAGTGAGAAATAAGGGAACGTCACTGGAAAGATTTTATGGAAAAAAATCCCATGGGAATAAACAAGTAAGTTTACTGTCAAAAATCATCATAACCATTTCAAGCCCCTTTCTAAAGACACCATAATATCCCTTACCAAGTAGTTTAACATTCCTGAGGAAATAGGGAAAATTATAGTCACAGTTCTAAGAAATGAAACAATACAAGAGAACTGTATTTTTTTTTGTACTAGCTAAACATGAAGTTACACTTGAACCAAGTAACATCAGCTGTCTCAAGTCTGTATCCTATGCTTGTTTCTACACAACTATGTTTTGATGGCTCAGACAGAACAAATGAAGTCTGTGCCGATTCACTAAAAAACACCTTACATGGTAGTATCAAGCATGAACTTTATAGCAGTGATGGTCAAAGTTTATGTTAGGCTTAAACTGTAATGTACAACCAGAATCAGTGTAGTCACTTCTAGATATAATTAAGTCTCCTTGGAGCACTGTTGATTAATGTATATATTAGTTTGGAAGGCTAAGCAGGAAACTGGAATAGGTCCAAATGGCAAAAGATAAGCAAAGAATCAGGAGGGGAAAAAGTATGTAAGTGAACCAAAAGTTTGAAAAAGCAACATTAACCTCAAAATGAAAGTATATGCGAAGTCAGGTTATTCTTATAATGATAGATTGCTAGCATTTTGGGAACAGATGTACAGTTCACCATACAGAAATGAGCACAATATCTATTCAATTAACTGAATGCCTCAAATGGTGCCCTCATTAACCGTAACAGCCTCCATGGACTTCATGGAGTGTGGAAGACACCCTGACAAATTAAGGTGTCTGTTTTCTAAAAAATGTAAATTTGGGTTAAAGTAAGTAGCATTAGAACTACTTAAAGTTCTAACTTAGCAGAGACTGTGAAACATTGTGAAAAAAATTCAGAATTATTCTGGATTTTCCCAGGGATTTCTCTCATCCAGGAAGCTCTATTTAAACACTAGGCAAATCATAATTTTGTAGTTTATTGTGGACTTCTCATTTGGATTATTTGTGCATTTGGATTTCAGATCCATTAAAAGATAATTCCATGCAAAAGTTAATATCTTAGTAATAACATTGTAGTGAAATACTGAGACAATTAATTAAATGATAAAACCATTAGACAGCAATAACCACGAGCAGGTTACAGAAACCTCAGCACCTTTTCTGTGGATTTATATTACTCTGCCTTATTATAGAAAATTACTTGGAAATATTTTGTTCTCAGTTTTACTTTTTCCCTTAAATCCAACAGTCTTACACAACTGTAAAAGTACTGTGTCCTATATTCAATTTTATATTAAAATAATTGTCTTGACATTATGTGATTCTGCATAGGGTTAGCTAGTTTTGTAAGACAAGTATTTTTTCCTGACAAAATTATTGTATTAATACTGGGGATCTCCCAACAAGGACACTAAGAGATCTCAAGACAGCAGAACCAGAGTTTTCCTGTTGCTGAACTGAGCTACAGACAACAATTTCGTGACACAGGCAGGAATAACTCTCTTACATTTTATCACATTCAGAAGACAACCTGACACCTTCCCAGAGATGCTTTTAAATATAATAGCATTTCTTTAGTCCTAGGAGTCTGTAGAAACACCCAGTCTATGAAGCTAGAAATGCACTTTGTTTTCTAGAAGGAAGCATAGACATTTGTTCTCTGAAATTTTCAAACAGAAATATGATGCAAAAAGAAACTCCTGTTTTAGGTGGCAGTAGGACTCTGTATTCTGTTTTACTTAAATTTACTTAAATCCTTCAGAGCTGTTTCCCATCCAGTTTCCCATATTTTTTAATTTTCTTCTGCCTTCACACCTTTCATGTAGATTTCCTTCCACACTTTGCATGACAAGACAGCCACTGCCAAAGCACTTTTAACAACCTTTCTGCTTTGAAAGCTGCTAGAAGCCCTAATGCATTCCCCCTGCCTTGCTTTTTATCAACAGAGAAGCAAGTTCCCTTACACAAAACTCAGAGGAGTAATTGACCTCAATTAAAAACTGGCAAAAAGTCCAAGCCTGTTGACTTTCAAAGCATTCACAAAAAGACCAGTTGTTTATACCAGGCTTTTCATAAAGGCAAATGAGGATGGCTTCTAAATTAAGAAATAGAAAAAGGCAAGGCAACAAATCTTTGAGAAATTTGACATAACTCTGAGTGCATCTTCTACAGATCTTCCAACTACCCTGTGTGGATTATTCAAAAGGCAGTATAGAGGAGGCCAGTGTAAGGCTGCTTGGCTCGGAGCAATTTCCAAATAGCATTTAGTTTCAAGAATGAAATTTATCAAGCAAACAAAAATACTTCTCATAAATGAAAGAATGACCTGCGATTTTTGTAGAGACAGGGAAGAAAGCTCCAGAGTGTTCAGAAACATTTTTTTTTTCCTACAAACACATGGTGGGAACAATGAAGCATACTGACAACAGCTGATCCCAAAACTAGGTGGCTCCTGTAGTGCCAAGCTAGCTCAGCATGAGAGGGCTGTAAGATCTTATCAAAGAAAAGCATATAGTATAAGAACTAAACAAGGGCATAAATACGTAACCAACTTGTCTATCTGTGTGGCTGCTAAGTTTACAGTTAATTTCATAAATTTGAGAAGCAAAATAAATTTTGGACAACTATGGTTTAGGACAAAACAAAGACCAGCAGAAGACCCCAAATAAACTTCTGTCAAGGAAAAATTGTCCCTTCATTCACCATCAAGCTGTCAGAATGAAAATGTTCTTCATACAGAATATGAAAATACAGAAAATTATGAAGACGACATGCATGCTTACTATTACGTCAAAAAGCCTGTGAGCCAAAACTCATCAGCAATAGACAAAAAAGTAATAAAATTAGCAATTTTAGCAACCCTCTACAACAAGCCACTGTAATTTGACCTAGCTAATGCTTCATACACACCATCTTTCATCACTATTCTTGTCCAAATTACTTCATCTAGAAAGATCATTCTGCAAGATTCTAACAAGAGTGCCACTGCACAATTGTCATTCCATCCCAGACTATTGACTAATAACAAACTGGAAAAAAAAAAACCACAAAAATAGTCATTGCTCTGTTACAAAGCAAAGCAAAACTTTCACTCAGTCAAAGAACTGCTTGCATTGCAGGGGCTAGAGAACAAAAGGGTAAGAAATGTGAAGAGCCTTTCAGGTAACAGAGAGCTCTCAAATCAATACAGCAGAGAGCTGCTGAAGCTAAACCACCCAGAAGCAAAGGGCAGAAAGGTGAAGGACTGAATCCTTCATTTCTATTTAAACATAAAAACAAACAAACAAAGCAGAAACTGAACAGTCTCTTTAAAAATATATATTTTGGGAGTGAAAGTAGATTAATATCTTTCTACCAACACTCAATACCTCAGCAGAGTCCTTCAGGTCCATTCTTAAAGCAGGCTCCTTGGATATACTCTGAAAATTCTCTTATTATTTAAAAAAATAAATAAATAAATAAATAAATCTTAGTTTAGTTCCATATCTTAACTGAGTAGTAACCAGGGGCTGCAGGTTTAGCACAGGGAAATAAGCTTTTGAGAGTATAGATAGCACTACACAGGACCAGCAGAAATGAAATATATACTTGACGCATTTATTACATATTTATTAGAGATCTCAAAAACATAAAGAGCTAGCTACAAAATCCTTGAAATTTGGCTGCAGGGAAATTGGAAGATAGAGTACTTTGCAATTGATTCTTCTCCTCCCATTGACTTAGAGCCGTATCACACAAGAAAATACAACATATATGCGAATAAAACCTTAATAAAGAGTTTGAGAAATTGATGAGATAATTAAAGAAATCCCAGGTCTGAGGTATCCCATCAGTAATGAACAACAAATTCCATGGCCTATAACATGCTGGAGATATTTCTAATGCAACATTCTAAGCATGTCTTAAAATACATTATATTCATTGTTTCTAGTTCAAAATTTATTCAACTCCTTGCATTTTTTCCTAATACGGATTTACCTAATTAAGGCAGAAATAAATTAGCACATAAGAAAACAAACTTTTAATTCAGTAAGTTGAGAAAAAAATTAAAATCAAGTTACACCATTTTCTAACACCGAATCTCTTTTTTTATGTAACATAAAGAAGCTTGAGTTTCTGGGAGCAAACCCTTGTTGTACATCATAGAAGATATCAGACAGAACAGTGATCACCAATTTTGACAGCTTACATGCCTTGTGTATCAGCAATTGACATCCATTTGGGGGCCTAGTCTTTGGTTTTTTGGAAACATTTCTCTTACTTGGTGCTTGCCAATTAGGTGCTTGAGGGTAAGAACAACCTGTCATCTTAATGTCACTCCACAGCTTGACACAGGAAAAAAAAAAAATACAATAGAAACCAAGGCCATAATCATATGTTCCTAAAAACACTAAGAAAAAAAAAAAAAAAAAAA
>WHYT01015629.1:30193-50340 GCA_009806455.1 Tetrax tetrax | reverse complement strand
ACAGCTACTGCAACATGAAGGACATTTGGGAACAACTGAAAACCAAAGGAACATTCATAGGCATCAGTGTGAGAGATTGCCCTCTTGTCAGCAGCACCATAAAATAAAAAAAAAAAAAACCACTACTTTACTATCAGCTCTACAGTTGACTAGTTAAAGTGTTAAGGGACGGGTAGAATTTTTCACACTTTGTTATTTTTCTTGCAATTTATTTTTCAAATTATGATGCAGTATAATGAAATTGTTCAAAATAGAATTTTAAAAGAAAAATACAAACCCCACTAAAAATTGTCTTCTAAAAAACAATGAACTAAATCTTAGTTTAAAAAGAAAACTCACTTTTAGGACATGTAATTCCAATTTTTTTTTCATAGTACAGAATGAAATAAATTGAATTTTATAAACATTCATCTGGGATTCAGGATGTTGGATTGCATTTTTACAACAACCTGAAATGAAAATGAGTAGTTTACTTCAGCAGTTGTACAGTTCTATGCCTGAAAATTTATCATCATTTGCCATGTAATTTAAGTACTCAATTTCCAGCAGCTACTGCTCTCAGACGGGGAAGGTAGTGAGGAGAAAAAAAAAAAAATCTATAACAAATTACATGCGATGAATTTTTAGCAGCCTCAATATGTTTTTTTGTGTCACCAGGAGACAGGATATCATGCAACAGACTGCCTGAGAGAAGAGAAGGTTAACAAACTGGGCAGTAAAAAGAAGAGTTTATGCAGAAGGTGACCTTCTGAGAAGAGGTATTCCAGCCTCTGGCTGGGATGAGGAAAGGCCGTGACTGCTACAGAATTATGTTTAAAATAGCTTATCATTCACTTCTGAGAGAGACTTGTCCTGGCAACTTTGCTTTGTGTTGAGTCATGTGCTACTGCACTTATGCATTTGTATGCCTTTGATGTATTTTCTTCATTGGACTTTTCAGGAATCCAGTGCTGGGATGCTAAGTCTTTAATCCTACATCATAAGACAGATACCAAGCTACTTAATTCTGCCCAGATGACTTCTGCTCCAGGATTGTAAAAGACCAAAACACAGGCAGCAGTTTTATCAATGTCTTCTTGGTCTCCAGCAGAATGCAGGCAACAAACTCACAACGTACTTACCCACAGGCTGAAATAACTTGTCCTTGTCAGGGAACTGGTGGTGGAACAAAAATGTCAAGTTATAATTTTGCATTCTAGCCAGTCAACCATGCCTTGTTTTAGAATGACAGATTTCTATGATTGCCAGTAGCATCTGTGGAAGAACCTTTTGCAAGACACTATTGTGTTTCCCAAAGCACTGAACCAAGAGATTCATATTTTCCTCATACTGTGTTTAGAAGAAATTCAGAGTGGCTTATGTAGACATGCTCTGCCTTGGTAATGTGTTTTAATACATTATTCCAGTTGAAAGCAAAGAAAAAAAATTTAAAAAGAAAGATCAACCTTAAATTCATTTAAGCAAATGAGTAGCACACAGTGGACTGGATGTAAGAACACTGATATCTTGAGGCAGGTCTCATGGCATCAGTTCCCTTCAGGATGTGTATGACCTCTTGATTTGGATTCGGTATTTTAAGTAGACAGTCAATCTTCAACGTGACAATTTCACTCTGCTCTCTCTTAGCTGTAACTTGACAAGGTAATGGCAAAACAAAAAAGTGACTTATTAAGCATGATTTACAAATACATTTTAAAAACCCCAGAAGGACAAAGGCAGGAAATGGAGTAGCAGTAACTGGTCAGACATCATAAAAGAGGAAATTTATGATGGAGGAGTCCCTGTGAAGTCAGCGCTGAAGCTCCTAATGTTAGATACATTCATAAGTGTTCAGGAAAACAGGATGAATAATGAAGCTAGCAAAATCTGTTTACGATATTCAGTCATTCACTAAAGTGAACGGTTAGCGCAAGAACTACAGAAGTACAACATGGAACTGAATGACTGGGTGATGAAGTGATTAAAAATAGCAAGTAAATGAAACAACTTCGACAAACAACACAAGGCAGGTAGGAAAATCAACGTGACCACAGGGAGCTGAACTCACTACAGACTACAACCGCTAGATAACGGCAATTTATTCTTGTAAATCACACTGGTAAGAAAATATCAGCATAGCAGCACTTTAAAAAAAAAAGCAAATGAAATGTTAAGAACTATTACAGAAGTATTAAATAATTGAAGAGCAAGCATACAGAACTCTTAAAACAGGGGGTTTATACATTTTAAGTTCTACAAGACAACTTGGTCTCTTTAGGCTAAAATGGACTCAGAAAGCAGAACAAGACAAAGCCCTTAACTGTATGTAAAAAGGTGCCTGCATTACCTGAAGAAACCACTGTGAACCCTAAGAAAAATAATTTGAAATCTTAGTATATAGTATCAGTTCTGCCAGTTCAAACCTATCCCACTGCAAAGAGCCAAAACAAGTGATACCTAAATGGACAGAGATAATTCAGCTACTTCAGAAAATCTGAGTATCAATTAGCCTTCTAACTGCTGTGAGTCTGTTATAGACCACCCAACAAGGATGAAGTGGTAGATGAAGTATTCTGCAAGTGGTTGGCAGAAGTCTCACAATCGCTAGCCCTTGTTCTTGTGGGGGACTTTAACTTACTGGACATCTGCTGGAAATACAAGACAGTAGAGAAGAAACACCCTAGGAACTTCCTGGAGTGTGTGGAAGAGAACTTCCTGACACAGCTGCTGAGTGAGCCTACCAGGAAAGGTGCCTTGCTTGACCTGCTGTTTACAAACAGAGAAGGACTGTTGGGAGATGTGGTGGTCAGAGGCCATCTTAGGCTTAGCAAATATGAAATGATAGTTCTTGATTTTTGGTGAAATAAGGAGGGGGGTCAGCAAAACTACTACCACAGACTTCCAGAGGGCAGCCTTTGGCCTGCTTAGGACACTGATGGACAGAGTCCCTTGGGAGACAGTCCTAAATGGCAAAGGGGTCCAGGAAAGCTGGCTATTCTTCAACAAGGAAGTCTTAAAGGCACAGGAGCAGGCTGTCCCCATATGCCATAAGATGAACTGGTGGGGAAGACAACCAGCTCAATACTCAAGTGTTTGCAGATGGCACCAAACTAGGCAGGAGTGTCTATCTGCTCAATAGGAAGGCTCTGCAGAGGGATCTGGACAGGCTGAATGGGCCGAGGTCAATTGTGTGAAGTTTATTTAACAAGGCCAAGTACCAGGTCTTGCACTTCAGTCACAACAACCCCATGCAACGCTATAGGCTTGGGGAAGAGTGGCTGGAAAGCTGCCCAGCAGAAAGGCACCTGGCGTTGCTGGTAGACAGCTGGCTGAATGTGAGCCAGCAGTGTGCCCAGGTGGCCAAGAGCATCCTGGCTTGTATCAGGAACAGCACAGCCAGCAGGAGTAGGGAAGTGATCATGCCCGCGTACTTAGCATTGGTGAGGCCATATCTCAAATACTGCATTCAGTTTTGGGCCCCTCACTACAAGAAGGACATTGAGTTGCTGGAGTGCATTCAGAGAGGGGCAACAAAGGAGGAGGAGGTTGAGGGAAGACCTCATTGCCCTCTACAACTACCTGAAAGGAGGTTGTAGGGAGGCAGGTATTGGTCTCTTCTCCCAAGTAACAAGTGATAGGACAAAAGGAAACTGCCTCAAGTTGCACCAGGGGAGGTTTAGATTGGATATTAGGAAAACTTTATTTACAGAAAACAAGCATTGTCAAGCATGGTAAGCGGCTTCTGAGAGAAGTGGTTGGGTCACTATCCCTGAAGGTGTTCAAAAGAACTTGTAGACATGGTACTTTCAGGACACGGTTTAGTAGGCATGGTGGTGATTGGCTGATGGTTGGACTTTATGATCTTAGAGGTCTTTTCCAACCATAATGATTCTATGAACTACTGCCCTTCAGCAGTGCTTCCTATACCATACCCAGTCTGGAGGGAGATATAAGCATAGCGAGGATCTGCAATACTGTTTCAGCACAGAAGTGGGAAGACACATGAAGCAGGATACATTAATGATATATTCCATTGGTCATCATCTCTCTTCATGCCCTCTAGACACAACTCTGTGTTTGAGGGCTTCTTTTCCTTCAAACATGTCTTCCCCTACAGTCCAGCCTGGTAAAACTCCAGCATTGCACATCCCCTCTCTGAGCTCCCAGATCCATAGGCATTCCGTTATCTATACTTCATGCTTCTGATTTCCTGCGGTACAGCCATTCCTCTCTCTTAGCCTTTGCCCTAATCAGAATTTAAATTTGGCCAACACACCTCCAAGTAGGTATACAGATAGTTACAGTGTCCCAGTGCCTTAATCTATTTAAGAGTGGAATGCCTATCTCCAGGTGTATATTTTGGTGATACTTTTAAGTAGTTTTATTACAATACTTTACAATACTACTTTGGGACTCCAAATACGGTATTTGATGCAGATTAACTAAATGTAAAAAAGTAGTAGGACAGAATACAAATAATAAAATATTGCATTGCTTGGAAAGAACAGTGTTGTAAAAAAAAAAAGTCTAGAACAATTTTTTTTTTTTTCATACACAATGAGACAATATCTATCTATCTTATGGATAAGCTGCAATAGAAAGAAAACCTACATTCCCTCAAATCTAAATTTGCTTACTTAGATCAGTAGCAATGCAGCTAAAATTGCATGTGGAAATGTATGTAAGTAAATATCTGTCTTATATTGAAGAGTCAACATAAAAGTAATGAAAGATTAACATACTCTATTTTCTCTTATTACATGGTATTTTTCTTATCTCTTCGCTGATGAACTCTACCTGGTAAGACAGAAAATAAATAATTATTATTCATACTCTTAGATTTTAAAAGGGGGCTCACAGAAAATTGCCTATTACAGCGTCAAGATTAATATTTAGGAGAATTGTAAATTTTTTTTTGTTTTCTCCCTGATGAAAATGACCATCTTTTGCTATATAGTATGAATTGATTGATAAAAACAATTCAGCAGACAAGTCATGAAATAACTGGCCTCAAAAGGATGACATTTCAATTACTGACACAGTGTGATACTGCACAGACAACAGGTAAGTAACTTAATAGATCAGTCCAGAACTTCCTGTAAGCAATACATACAATTCAATTAGGTTCTCACAATAGACTACAGCAGTTATTCGAGGAGCTTCAAGCACTTCATCTGGTAAGTCTTCACAGGGGCAAGAATGCCCTGCTGTTTCCATTCACATCTATCACTCAGCATTAAAGTTTCAGAGCGCCATGAACACGGACACCAAGTATGTGGCGGCACTCGGATTCACCTGTGTGCAGAGAGAGGGAGAAGACCTGAATTGCGATGGTATTTCCAAAACCATCAGTCAGGATAACAGATGCGTCAAACTGAACAGGAGCAGTGATTGTCAGCCACTGCCAGCATTTCAGTCTTCCCCAACCTGAATTTTAGTTACTGCTGTAACTCTGTGAACTCAAAAACCAGTCTGTTTTTTTAAAGAATAAATATTTCTATATTGTATTTTTAAAAAGTTACGAGACTGATAATTTTGCCTTAACTCTCAGTGCTCTTAGAGTTGTAAGACTAAAGACATGACACCATGCTGTCCCATAACTGTTTCTCTTGGTCCAAACTCTCAGTTGGTACAGATTTGCCAATGGCTTTATAGCACAGATTAATCCGGTACACAATAACATAGATGTATCAGTATCTGTGCATATACACACATTTTTATATACTGATGTCACTCCTACTGCCTCATCTCTATCCTTCATCTTTTCTCCTCATCCTTGCTCTCCTGGGTGCATGCAACTGTTTTACTTCAGGTAGGTTTTCCTTAAAGTCTTATTTTTATATTTTCCCCTCTCTTTAACATTAATTTGCATCTAATTTTCTTTGTTTGTCTACATTTTTAGAAGTTATTAACTGACTGAAGAAATTAAAAATCTTCTCGTCCTCACTAAAAAGCCCTGCTGCCTTTTCAGGGCTCCTGAGGAGCTGTGCACACAGGCTACTCAGAAAAGTTAAATATTAATTAGTTAGCAAGGTGGAATAGTTAAAATTAAGTCAGTCTCTGTTGAGACCCTCTCATTCAGAATTAAAATAGAGTTTGGTTGAACTTCCTTGAGAAATGTACTATGCTAAATTAAAGTAAAGTCACTTCAGTTGTTATTCTTCTGAAATGTTGCAGCTTTACCTAATATAAATGAAATCCACAGATTAAGACAATTCCTTAGATTTCTCTTATGTTGCTACTCCTAAACTGATAGTGGAAGAGGTCTACAAAAGTTGTGTTAGGCTGCAGCAGAACAATTCAAGAGCAGCTTATCACTGGTGGCTACTATTTGTTTGTCTGGACACAGACACATGATATTTCGAGGTAGCTGACTAAATGAATATAATCATTAGACTCACATTTACAGTAATTAAGTAATTTCATATGTATTTTCTACATAAAGTTCAACAGTTTTTACTATCATGAATTCCAGAGGCATTGTTGCTAGTGAATTAGACTGATAGCGTACTGATTGTACTGACACAAGAGATGCTTGAATATGAGCACCTTTAAAACCCATGAGCATGAAGAAAAATTAAAGTGTGTTTCTTTAAAAATATGTGCACTTATAGAATTTAAGTAAAAATAATATTTTTTTCCATAATCCAGGAAAGTCTACATCATCAACATTAGCACTTACTATATGTACTCTACGTGATTAAAAATGAACTTGATTTTTTTTTTGCCTCAGGTTGGATGCACCTGAGTTCATGTGTCAGTATCATGTTTGACCAGCAGCTCTGCTCTCCCATTTGCTGCAGAAATGAGAGGCCTCACCTCACAACAAGTCCTTGTCCCAGGGGACTCAGCTGAGGAGAAAATTTGACCTGGGAGTTTTAAGAAATTATTCTCTAATATAATTAAATCTTGCTATTAGACTGAAGAATCTGTGGACAAACTTTTGAGGAGTAAATTACATAAAAGCCTAATCTGTATTTCAGAGTTGACCAAGGATTCTATGTTCTTCTGACCTTTAGAAGTTTTACCACAAACCCAATATAAATGATCAGCTACCACTTATTTATCACGAAGCTAACTGAACTTTACCATGGCTGTATGCAGAAAGGCCTGTGCATCACAAATACTAAATACTTTCTGATTTTAATCACATGCCTCATAAGTGATTTAAAGAATAGCAAATCTGACAATAAAAAGCAGACTAATAGAGACATAAAATTTAGTACCTTGTCCTAGATTTATTCAATTTCCTAATTAAATGAAGTATGAGTGCTGATGAAAACAGCCCTTTCTCCCATCCCAGGCACTTTTAATTTATATTTAAATTTTGTTACATTACCTAGATGGGTACTCTATAAAAGAGTTCAAGAGGGCAAATCAAATTATTACCAGTTTTAAAACCAATAGAGCCTATTTGACACTGCCTCCCCCAATAATACCGCATATGCTCATTTTCAGATGATGTATTCCAACAACATAGTAATGACAAATTAATTTGTAAAATTATAGTATCAATATTATTTGGAGTAGAACTTCAAATGCAGAATTAATGACATGTTAGAGTTCAATACTGAAAGATGTTAACAGAAACACAAGGTCCCTAAGAATATGTGCTGTAGCTTTATGTCCTGGTTTTGGCAGGGATGGAGTTAATTTCCCTCTCAGTAGCCAGTGTGTTTGGAAAATAAAATCTTCTTTAATTTTTTCCAGTTCTTCCAGTAGAGCGATCCCCATATAAAGTTCCAAGTGTACACATACTTTCATCATGCTACAGACTTCAGTTAAAAATACAACACAAATTGACACAAAAAACCCCCAGAATCCAAAGGTAATATCTTAGTCAATGCTTAGAGAACCAACTGATCTAATTTGGACAGCTTTTTTTTTTTTTTGCAGTGGAAAGTTCACGATTTCAATTCCAGAGAGTTGTCAGTTTGTTTGGTTTTGTTTCAAATAACTTCAAATTAAGTATTTCAGTTTTGAAACTGAAAGATATACTAAAGTGAATTGCGTTGTCTTCCCTGACAGGCTGTCATTATGAAGAGACAAGAGGCAAACTAGGAGTCTGATGTCACACTGTGTCACTCTATTTAGTCAACATCTACACAAATTCAGAGAGACAAAAATCTGCAAGCAGAATTTAAATCAATTGGATTACACACAGAAATCAACTTCATATCTGGTTTATAACTCCATGCAAACCACCTCCTTTAAACTTCTGGTGATGAGAGGAAGGGGCTCTGGAGACATGACTTAGTTGAGAACACTTTTTAGGAAGAGTCATGGGTTAGAGCTGTTAAACTGTGATACTGTACCATCCTTTGAAGCAGTGATATTATCCTAATTGCAGAGAAGTTTATTTTGACATAAAAATGTAACAATGATAGTACTGGTTCACAGTAAGGATCCACCTAGCGCAATATCCAGTCTTCAGCAGTAGCTATTAGTGTATGCCCAAAGAGAAGAAAAGAAACAGGCCAAGCATATTGAATATTTTACCCATTTTAACACTTTCCAAGTCACTGACTATTGCAATTTCAGGGGATTTCTTATGTAAACTGCAGTTGATCAGGTTAGTGGCTCCCAACAGATTTATTTTCCAAGCAGTTGCCTAGCTCGTCTCTCTGAACTCACGCAGAACTTTTTGCACTTACAACACCTTTTAGTAAGGAGTTTCACAGGTTTATCAGCCCCAGAGTTTCATTCTTGACTGGCAATGGTAAGCTCACCACCTATCCATTTAAACATGAAGCTCATTTTGCCCCACACGCACCACTTCACATTAATCTACACTGAATTTTCCTCAGGATTTTAGTCTTTGAGAATCATTGCACAAAATCAGTCTACAATAAAAAGTCCCTATAAAAATGAACAAAAACTCAACAACCAAGGGAGGTGTACTCTAAGGTAGGATTTATTACAGTTCACATCCAAATTTCTACTCTAAGTATACTCTACTCCTTCTTGCTTCCACGCTCCAAGTTACTCTGTATAATGGTTCAAGGAAAAGTATGCACACGGTTAAAAACTGCATAAGGCTGAGATAGTCTGAATGCTGTCATTTCCTAACATTTTGTGCGCACGATTTGGTAACTTTCTAAGAGTTCCTTTAAGAGTATTTTTAAACATTATGTCAAGTGCTGTGTCCTACATACAGCTGAAGTTTTAATATTACCTTTATAAATTATGTCAGTAGTTTGGACTCCGACAAGAATGGCACAGAATGCAGGACTTCCAAAGGGAGATCGTTAAGGATGGCCATGGAATGCTTTTCAGTGTCATTTGTAAGAGAAGCTGAACTGTATCTCTTATTATAATTAAGATTCAGATTTGCAATGAGAGAATAAAATCCTCAATCTTTTCAAAAGAAATGCTATGCAGCGTGGTAACTTTGTCTGTCCTTTGCCTATTAACATACCACAGGAAATCTTAATACTTCAAAGATTACTCTTTTGGAAGGATCTGGGGAAAAGAAACAAAAAAAAAAAAACCCCACAACTTTTTGAAATAAGTTATATGGTGGAGTTAATGTATTAAAAATTTGGGACATTTGAGCAAAATATTTAAATATATTCAAGAGAACATGCTTAAAGATTAGGGTATTGCCATTAGATCCCCTACTTCAAGATATCCTTCTACCCACACAAATTTTTCACTACAGCTTCAGTCTTCTGTGATGTTCAGTCAATCTGCCATACGCAGGACTATAAAAGTTCAAGTTGAAATATTTTGCACAGTACTGAGTTTGCAGATACAGCTTAAAGGAAGAGAGAGGTATGCAAATTGGCGGAAGCAAAGGCAGTCTGTCTAGACCCTTTTCTGAAGAGGGGGAAATTCATAATTTGTGAGTGATTAGCAGTGGTTTGTTATCATACATTTTCTAAGTAATTACAATACTTAAAATCTGAGTGATCTTCCACAAAAAACACTGGAAGTTCACGGTAGGTCTGCAGCTGCAGTGTGTGAGATGTACATAGCTAGAATTTATTTTTTGGGTGAATGGAAGAATTATTCTTGAAGCAGAACATGGCATTCTCAGCATCTCCCAGAATTTCTTTTAAGCTAACCACTGTTAAGTTCAATGCATCTTAGTCATTTGTCTTAGAGTACTGTCTACAGTACAGTCTACTTCTAAACAAGAAGCCTGTAGGAGAGGTCCTGTTTCTTTAGGATAACATAAAAAAAAAAAAAAGTGTTTTCAAAAGCCAGGTACTCAACTATGCAATAAACCAAAAATCCTAACAACATTACAAGAGGATTCAAGCAAAATTAAACTAATATATTTGCCAACAGGACTTAAATTCAGTTTAAGTTTGGGGTTTTTTTTTTCTGGTTAATTGTTTTTTTTAAAGGTATTTTTCTCTCAGTATCTGATATTTTACATTTAGGTGTCTCAATCAACTAGTAGTATGAAACCTACCCAAAATACAACTTCATGAAGTTTCTGCACCTACCACACCCTCCCACAAAAGTGATTTCTTTGAGGTAGACTAACACCAAGACTGCACCAGCAAAAGTTACCAATGCTAATCAGGAAACCAACAAACCATAAAATACAATGTAGTACTTCAAATTAAGTCTTGATTGGCTTCTTTGAAATTAATGAGGGTTCTTTCCCTAAACAGGACATGACAAAGATTTCACCCTTGCACATTAGAACTCATGCAACTAGAGAGAGAGAGAGAGAGAGAGAGAGAGAGAACATTGCACCTCTGTATGTGAAAACTATCCGAGAACCTAGAGGTTCAAACTACCTCCTGGGCGACAGAGATACAGACCTTAAAACTGTAATTCTTTACCTCTTAAAAAATAATAATTAAAAAAAGACTAATCAGGTTGATGAACAATACTGACTTGGTATGAGAAGAAAAAAAATATTTCAGCAATTCAAACAAAAAAAAAATAGCAAAATAGCATTTGGAAACATATGAAACTCATTTTCCCATGAATGCTGACATTTTAGCTTCTTCATGACATCTTCAAGCTACAAGCTCCTTTTATATAATTTTATTTTGGATCCTATTTGCATAAAAAGGAGAACATCCTTTTCATCAGCTCTCTTCATCTCATGTTGTTTAGGACTGTTTTGATATTTTGGATTATTGTTTTCTTTTAATTTATTCTCATTTTATTTTACATATATTCATAGAATCATAGAATGGTGAGGGTTGGAAAGGACCTTCAAAGGTCATCTAGTCCAACCCCCCTGCTAGGAGCAGGGACATCTCCAACCAGATCAGGTTGCTCAGAGCCTCATTCAGACTGGCTTTGAATGTTTCCAGGGATGGGGCATCCACCACCTCTCTGGGCAACCTGTGCCTGTGCTCTACAACTCTTATTGTAAAAAATTTTTTCCTAATATCCAATCTAAATCTACCTCCCTCTATTTTAAAACCATTACCCCTCGTCCTATCACAACAGGACCTACTGAACCTCTCCCCATCTTTCTTGCAGGCCCCCTTGAGGTATTGGAAGACCGCTATCACGTCTCCCTGGAGCCTCCTCTTCTCCAGGCTGAACAGCCCCAACTCTCTCAGCCTGTCCTCATAGGAGAGGTGCTCCAGCCCTCTGATCATCTTCGTGGCCCTCCTCTGGACCCTCTCCAACTGGTCCATGTCCTTCTTATGTTGGGGGCTCCAGAGCTGGATGTAGCACTGCAGGTGGGGTCTCACCAGAGCAGAGTAGAGGCGCAGAATCACCTCCCTCAACCTGCTGGCCAGGCTTCTCTTGATGCAGCCCAGGATGCAGTTGGCCTTCTGGGCCACAAGGGTGCATATTTTCAATAGAAGTTAATGGAACATTATTAACCTGCATTCAAAAATGGTAATTCATCTCCCTTGGATGTTAAGGTTCCATATTAACCCCATAATAACAAAGTAGCCTTGAATAAAGCTTTCAAAATAATTGTTTTTTCTACTTATAGATCTTTGTCCAACAGTCACCTGTAACTGTTACTTCATCTCTGGCTGAGATAAGCATTGTTGTTAGATTTTTAATGATGAACAAAGTGCTTTTATTATAATTTGGCTTTATAGTTCAGAATTTCATCTTATGAAATCAAAGTAGAGAACTGAAGAAGATGGTAGAAATTATACTCCCAATTAGAATTGATGAGGAAAATTTTAAAGTGTCATCAAGGAGATTTACTCATTAGAGTAATGTTTCTTCACTGTGCTTTCTTCATTACACACTGTAGGGTAATTAAGCAGCACATTTCTTTTTTATGTATTTATGCACAGTAAACAGTGCTGTAAATTCTCTTCTCTCAAGAGTCTACTCTGTAATATTTCTTTAAAATAAATCTTCTGTTTACACTACAAGAAAATATTTGAGAAATGAAAATTCATTACAGTGGACATACATCAGTGCATGAGCATTTGAAAACTGTTTCATTACAAGATCAATGGAAAGAAATGCAGAAACATTTTTAGGGGGTGTGTGAGAAATATTCTTCTTTTTAAATAGGACAAACCAAAAGCTTTTTTCCTCTTTTACCCTATTCAAAACAGTTTGAAGTGCCATGAAAAAAAAACCCAACCATACAGAAAACTCCATTGCTGTCTTTCTGTCCACTGTCACTTTTTAACAAGAATTTATAAATACACTGAGAGAACAAAGCCAGGGTTATTCAGCTGGTAGCACATACCTGAGTGCTAAACTCATTCTTTACCAGAAGACTTCTGACGTGCCACAGTGCACCCTAAACCCACAGCAATGTGTCCCTGCAGGGAACACCACAGCGACTGCTCCATTGTGAGATGAAAGCAAGAGCACAGTTAAAATATCTGTTTGATAGACCTCATTTTCCCACTTAATCAAATTCACCCTAAAGCACAGACAGCTTTGTAGTTGCAGCACTAAAATCACCTTGCGAAACTATACAAGAATGCAGAAAGGATGAGCATAGCATGTCTCCTGCTTAGGAAGGAGCCCATGACATCTCAGCACAGGCCACTATGAGAGGAAGTTTGGAAAAACCTGAAATAAGAAGCAATGAGATCCATGCCTGCAGCTCATGGTGTGCTGGTAAAAAGCAGGATGCCCCAAGCCAGCCAAGTGGTGGGGTCTGGGGTCACTGTGTCTGCACATGCTTTCATTACAAGGTTTGGAAGAGAAAGGGAACCAGAGGTCCAGGTCTAAAAGTACAATTCACTGAGGTCTGAAAGATAGATGTTGAATTATATATTGGTTGAATTACCTTAATTGTTCACTGTGATAAACTGGCATTCTACTTCGTGCTCCCAACAAAAAAACCACCCTCAAACCAAAAAACCCACAAAACCAATCTATTTGAAGATATCTGATGAGCAACTGACCCCTAAATGCATCTAATCCCTATATGAGCCAAAGGCAGATGTAACATCCAGATACACACTGACAATAATTCCTCTTCTAATGTTGCATACCAGTTTCTCAACATTTGTTAATTTGCCATCATCTTTACTTGGGAGATGCATATTTAAGAGTACCTACAGAAGGCTTGATTTTCTTAGCTGACTTTAGGAGTATCTTTGAATTGGTGCATGGATGTCCATGGAACAGTTCTGGGAAACATCAAGTTCACTTGCATGGGACCATCATCAGTTGGTCCAATCAACAGTTTCTGGTGCTTCTGGTAAGGTGATGGCTTATTTCCACTTTACTTTGTACAGTTTGATATAGTACAGCAACACAGTTTTTGCACTATTTCTTTTGTAAAGGCAGCTGGGAATTATTTATTCCCTTTCATGCTTTCTCATGAATAGCTGCAGTTCTTACATGATTTCCTTTAATCTTTACTTTCAGAAAATAGAAAAATATTCCTGCAATTCAGAGGTGGCCTTAACAAGTGAGTGTAGTTATGCATTCATTTACTTTGCCATGTATTAAGCTAATAAATCTAAGTAAATGCAAAAATCATGGGTCTTTCAGAAGGTTACATCAATATAATTAAAGATTAAATCAAAACTGAACTACAATTTTAACTTGGTTTTATTTGTATTTTTTCCCCTTTTCTATTAAATCTTCATCCTATTACAAAATCCATTTCACCAAATGCTTCACATATTCTCATTTCTATTTTTCAAGCTTGTTTTTTGTTCAGTTGTCAGTCTTATACAGTTTACCTCAAGAAGCTTTCAGAGGCCACAGCCCTAGTGATGAAAAATAGTCTCTTTATATGGGATTTCTATATAAGGGAAAAGATATAAGGAAGTTTCATTCGATAAATCCTTTCAGTTCATCATATCACTTTCAGTAAAACCATGTCAGGAAGTATAAAAAAATAAATAAAAGCCTTTCTTTAGAACCACAATTCCTAAAGTCTCCAAAGGAAATAGATTTGGGGATAGATGCTAAAGGGCCATGTGGACGTTTTTGCACATCACTCCAAGCATGCCAGCAAACACACAGCTCTGTTTGCTGAAGACATGAAGCAACCTCTCACTTTCAACTTCAGAAATTCAAAAGACCAGTACAAGAGACCCGGGGCTTTTAAATTCCTCAGCTCACCTAACTATCAGACATCACTGGCTCAAAAGGTGTTTGATCAACCCATTAATTAGTGTCTGAACTGCCCAGCCAGCCTTCAGCGCAGCCGCATACTCGTGCGTGCCTGGCTGGGACCTGGAGCAGGGCAGCTCGGAGATCCTTCACAGCAACTTGTGTCAGGGACAGGTGGATTGCCTGGGGACTGTGACTGCTGCAGCCCTCTGTTATCCTCCACTACTTGTCTGCCAGAATCTCTAAGTTCCTCTGAACTTACCTAAATAAGCCATATGTAATAGAATTGGCAGCATATATGGAGACTATCTGCTCTGCAGCTCATGGAACAGCATTTATTGCCAGCTATATTAAATTTTTTAAAAAGCACTTTTACAGATTTCTTTTACAAATTCATAAGCATATTCCGTCTTCCACTTAGGAAACTGGAAGCAAAACATTTTATGAATATTCACATTAAAAAAATCAGTTAACAGTAATTCCAGATCTTTGACCTCACTGAATAGTTTTTTGTGACTTATCACAAACAAAAATTAACACACTAAAACAACATGGAGGAAAACACAATACTAGAAAACAGAAGTAGCAAAATTAATGTTAATAATTCAGGAATATTTCTCTCATTGTTATTCAACTTCAAGGTCTCAAGGGATCACCTGAGAGACAGAGTGACAGTTGTTTGCTACACCATCCAGATTTTCAGCATCACTCAAAGTTACGCAGAAGTGACTGCATAGAGAAAGGTAAGCTAAATTAATTTCAGGATCAGTTTTATTAAAGAAGAAACTTTTGCTTTGCATTAGAAGTACAAACCTTTTCATCTCTAGTAATTCTTCCTAGGATTGGGAAAGTGATTTCATCAATTGTTGAAATAATTTCATTTGCCATATTTAAGATGTTTGTGTGCAGATAAAACATGAAGTGGCTTTAAGTTTCGTGCTTTAAATCCGAGAAGAAAAAGAGGAAGAATGCAGTATACTTAAATGTAAGAATTAAGAGCTAATTAGTCTCAATATTCTCTTTCATATAACCTCTTAACCACAAAGAAAAAGATTATTCTGGAATATTTACCTACCATCACTAACTAAACAATTACATTCTTGTAAAATATTTGAATTAATCTCTATGGTTTTAAGAAATCATTTTTATACTTTCCACAGCTTAACTGAATAAGTTGATATAGGGACAACCCAGATATATTGCTAGTAAGGCTGAGAGTTTTTCATTCATAGCCAAAAGCCAGATTCCATCTTCTGCTATCTTCTGTAGAAAGAGTGAAAATCCCAGTATATCACCTGGATTTTTTAGAGTCTTTCCATCAATGCATCCACAACATGCAAACCTAAAATTGAAGACTTAAGTTGAAACTTTTTATTATAACAACTGTGGAATCCACACCACACACTGGAACCTAGAATGAAATTTTAAAATTGCCTTGTGAATGTGTTGTTGTGGAATGGAGTAGAAAAGGGAACAGGCAGGAAACCTTGTTTACTGAGACATTCAGTCTGAGTATTCCCGTCTCTTCCTGAACTGGAATATGAAGTGAGACTCTGCCTTCAGGGTGATTCACTCTATCTGTAACAGAGAGCCAAGAAAACATTTGGGATCTTTCCATGCGGTTGGGATCTGTTCTGACATGCTCTCTGCTGAAGATGAATGTCAATAAGGGGTGTGATGATGACACCTGTTCTTAGGACAGTTACAGATCTCTTTATTGAGCGATTTCACAGACAGTAGTTTAAATACCAGGTCTACTCTCTCCCACATGAATTCCCTAATCATCAGAAAAGACTTAGGCTCTCCTGTTATTACCCCTTTGTGGTCCTGTGATATTTACATGCTGGCTAAGAAGTGGAGTGAATTCTTATTCCTACTTCCAGATTTTTGAAGTATGGTCATTCTTGTTGGCCATGGAGGAGACACCTCAGTCATCTTCAGGCTAAGTGGAGTCAGTAACATAGATATCTCCTTTCCTGGCAGACAGCCTAACCAATAGGTATTAAAATACTCCATCTTTCCATAGTATTCATCTAAAAAAATCCATGTGCAATGAAGTGAGCAGCCTTGGAAAGCATACATAATAAACTGCTATCTCAAACAGACTTGGGCTTTAGGCACTGTTACACAAGAGAACTGCAAGTCACAGGAGTACTGTTGTGAGGCCCTGGATGCCTCTGTGCTACTACCTCCCACACCTTCAGATCTAGGCTCAGATGATGCCTTCCTCTTGGCAGTAGGCTAGAAGATATTTCTGTGTGCAAACAGGCAAAATTTAACACTGAAAATTACCAGAAGGTAATCTAGTTTCTCAAAGAAAATGCCACCAAAAAGTACAGCCCGCATTCACAAATAGAGGGGTTTTTTTTGCTAAGAAAAATCTCAATTCTGGGATCAGTGTTATTTTATATCAATGGCATCAATCTCTAGAGTTAAAAAAAAAAAAAAAAAAAAATCTATAGCTTCATCTAGATAAGCCTAGAAAAGTGAGATTACTTCAGTTTGTTGGAGACAGAGTACAATTCCACAGCATTGTTCTCCTCTTGCTTCTTTCTTCATAAAGGCATATGCTAACAGGGAATTTGGATCTGTCGCAGAAAGTCTAGCCTCCTTTATGACATTTAATATGTCATATCAGACATCTAATATGAACATGCCTGAAAAGGACATACTTGTGAAAATTTACCACTGAACTCAGTGAGTTTTGTTTCTATCATCTCTTTAATCCCCATACTTTATCAGTTGTGACAGTTAAAAATTTCCTAGCCATTGCCCTAAAATTATGTTTTCTCCATTTCAAAATAATTTGTGATCTCTTTCTTTATCTCACAATGTTACCTTGCTATTTATAATATACAAATTCACGTTGCATTTGAAAACTGAAACATTCTCAAAGGCAGTGCTAAGTTATTTACGACAATGTTTCAAAGACCAGGCACTTCCAACACACCTCAAGAGGCAGTAGGCAATAAAGTAGAAATTGGTATAATATTTGAAAAACACTGTCTTCATATATTTGAGGGAGTCTGTTTCAGTTGTGGAAACACATCAACTTAATATATAGCAGAAGTGATGGAAAAGAAAAAAAACTTACTGAAAAGAAACAGTTTTTAAACAAAGTTTCACTACATTTTGCTGTCCATCATAGAAACTTGCTGTAAAAAAAAAAAAAAAAACCTAGAAGAGATATGGATGTATTCAGGGAGAGACTGACACTTAAAACCCATTGAAAAGATTTATACATATCTGCCTTCAAGTGAGGGGGCAGTTTCATGAATATTGGTTACAGCCGAGTTGAATATTAAGCACAAGTCCCTGTTTATGTACTATCAGACAGTTACATGAAGTAATTTTTATTTTAAATATTGAGATTCACAACAGAACAGGTCTGTAGCACTATAGATGACTATGAAATGTAAGCAGTAAAACCAGTGACTTCTTAGTTGGGCCTACAGAGCCAGTAAACCCAAGCACACTTTGTTACTGGTAGCTATCCTACATTTCTTGAATGCTCAAGATAGAAACAGCAATATCTTTAATATACAAATTAAAGTATAACTTTCTAACACTTTATACTAGGCTTCCTCATTCATCTTCATTAATTATCAACTAATTATCAACATAATGAATTATGCATCAGATTTTTCAGGGGGAACAGTAACTGGTACTGCAACAGTTGAGGTTAATGAGTGGTCTGGTCTATGTAAGAACTGAACAGTGGAGCTCTGCCTGTCTCAGAAGTTCAAGTACTGTCATATTATATTGATCTTATTTGCTACACCATTTGAACACAATGAGGTCTACTAACCTAATAATAGTAAGATACTGTTGCCTATAGTAAAAACTAACTGAAAATTTCCTAGGAAGTGTCTCAGTCCTTATGAGTTCCTACCAGTGGGGTTTTCTGCTTGCTTGTTTCCTTTAGAGGAAATGTGTTTCATACCACTCTACTTGGCTTTCCAGCAATTTGGCATTTATAATTAAGAAGCACATTTTCAATGAAAGAACTTCTTTTAGTAGTAACATAAGAATCATTATCCACAAAATATTCTTAAAAATGGTTTTGAATTGTGAGCTTAGAAAGTTTGCAGTACAAATGTCAGTCTGAAAATTAACATAGTGTGCATCATTCGATAGATAGGAAAGGAAAAGCAGGGGTGACTTTGTGAAAAAGGAATATCAGTACTTTCATCTCCCATTGTATACTCTTTAATTTCCATAACCACCCCACAGGAGCAAGAAGCCAGCATTTCAGAGGAAACTGAATTGATACAATTCACAAAAAAAAACCAGAAACCACAGTAGACTAAGAATAGTACAGAAAAACTCAAGGAAATTTATGTTAACAGACACTCAGTTACCAAAAAGCTGTATTAGATTTCCACAAGTTACAAGCATCCTATGAAATACTCACTGCAAATTTTATGCAGTGATCTTTATAGCATGATAACCCCAAATCTGATAAACTGCATGCAGCAATGCTTTAAATTATTACTCAGGGGTCAACTTTGTTCTCAAATCTTTCCATCAGTGCCTAAACTGAAAAGAAACAAAACCAGAAAACCACACCAAACATCCTATCAGCAGAAACTTTCAAAATACTTGTATTAAAATGAATGACTTAATAACCAATTATGCTAACATGATTATTGGGTATTATCTGCTGATGCTGGACTTGTGCCTCTGCTTGATGATTTTTCCAAGGAGAAAAAAAAAATATTTGAAATCTAGGAGGAAGCACAATTACATTTCATAAATACAGAATGACACCTTGTAAGCTATCATATTTGTCAGCTGTTGGGAACAGTTGCAGAAAATGCTGAATTGTGAGAAAAGTATATTTTCCAAAGTGCTAAGAAAACTATACTGTTTATTCAGTCTAGCTTAGAAACCTTATCTGGTCCTGTACAATTTGTTCAAGGTTACAGGAAGAAAAAACCTACATAAAGTTGACAGCCATTCATATTTCAAATTCTTTAAGGGCAAAAAGCACAAGTGTTATCTGAAGTTTGCAGCAAGATACTACAACATCATATTGACAGTTTGTGGTTGATTTGCACCTTAAGGAAAACCAAGCCTCTAAGAAAAAGAATGTAGTCTGCTTGTCAAAGTAAATCAGTTCAAGAAAGAGTGAAAATAAAAAGCACGAGATCCCTCCCTCATGAGCATCGTGCGGATACTCTGCATTGCCTTTACTGTACACAGGTGGACAGGTGAAAGCACGTACGCTCACGTTCCCATTTGTCTCACATTCCAACTTGGATTCGGGTGTACAAATGCTTACAGACTATGACACTGTCCAAATACTGTAACATAAGACTATGCGTTCTGGTTTTATTATGCTCTGCCGTGAAATAGCTCAGATTGCCCCTTTTTTTTTGTTATTATTTACAAGATGAAAGGAGTTACAACATAAAACAACGCCATCACTATACTGCCCTTAAGCAGTTTGCTTGTTATCATGCCGCACAGCTCGACCACAAAGAAGAAACAGCCATTACCTGTGTGAAGAGAACCTGTGATGAGCCTGAGGAGGTACTGGGCAAATTTCAGGATTTCACGCTTACACCGCTTCCTACAGCCGCTCATCTTAGGCAGCCGCGTATTCCTCCCAGCAGGCTTGGCCGACGGCAGAGAGCACTCGCTGCCAGCAAACTTCTGGGGCAGTTGGCAGCCTCACCGCCCTC